>CM047995.1:23989659-24003203 GCA_026261665.1 Melanotaenia duboulayi | reverse complement strand
AGTGGAGTTGTGCATAGAGCCCATTATTTAGTTTATCACATTTTTAAATTTATAATCTTTTTTTTTTTTAATTAATAAGAAATAACTGTGAGAATTATCTTGACCTACATTAAAAAAGTAACTTTATATAAATAAAAATAAACAGCAGGATGCTGCATGTTATGTTCTGTGTTATTTTTTTAGATGTAATATTTGCCATCGTTATTAAGTATTTTGACAGATATGAATGTGTCTTTCTTTTCAGTTACTTTTGTTAGTCTGGATACAAACTTGTATCATTGTCCTTCGCTTTTCTAACCATTTTCCTCCAGAAGCACAAAAAGGAAATTGAACACTTTGCTATATTTCTGTTTGGAAATCTTTAGAAACTATTATTGTGGTGAGTAGTGCTTTTCCCTATGATTTATATTATATTATATTATTGTATTATAAAAATCATAGTTAGTCATCTGCCCCCTCTTGTCCTTGTGCTTCATAACTAGTTGTTTCTGGGTTTGAATCTTGGCTGGGTTCTTCCTGTGTGGAGTTTCCATGTTCTCCCCATGCTTGTAAATCAACCTCTGGATGAGCGTACATCTGAATCAGGTGTGTTGAAGCAGGGAAACATCTAAAACTTGGAGGTCAGCGGACCTCAAGTACTAGACTACTGATCCCTGGCTTAGAGCTTCCTCTCTGCTTCTGGCATTTTAACTCAGCAGTGACATCTAGTGGCCTGTAAACTACACAGCAGCCTTTTTATAATGAGTCAAAGGAAGCAGTTGAGCTGTTGTCAAAGCATTAATATATTTTTATTGTTTTAGAATTTAAATAACCTTTTATACTAAATTAGATATACTATTTCAGACTTGTCTGTCAATGAAACTTCTCTTAAAATGAACTTTGAGGTTGTCAAGTCCAGATGCCATGTTGGTAAAATGTCAAAGAAAGTGAAAAATTCGGGTTGAATCTTTGTTCTCACCTTCGTACTTTGTGATAATAGAACATCAGAAGTAATCTGACCTGAAAATCTTCCATTTGCAGCTTCAAATCATTGCATGTTAGAAACAGAATTCAGTCTGTGAGATGCACATTACCAAGGCTTTATTTGGTATGAGTGGCAGCTCCAAGATTAAATTTGCAATCATACCTTTAAATCTCTGTGTTGTCATGTTACATGAATGCCAAATAAACTCGGCTAAACCCTGAAGCCAACGTCGGGTCAACAATGTGCTCTCAACTTGACAGTGAGCTTGTGTTCTCCAGCTCTTGAGCTCAAAAAGAGAAAGTTTCCAGTTGATTGAATTTCTGAACAAGCTGCTAGTTACGCTTTTGTGGTCAAATAGAAGTGAAGGCTAATTTAACTCTGTGCACAAGACATTCCTTATCTCCCTGATTCTCTGATTAAACTCTAAACTTCTTTAATTAATGTCCCTTGTTCAATCATTCTCATGTCTGTGACTGAGTCATAGCTGTATGAATAAGTGCTGTAAATGTAATTACTGATGAAATATGTGTACATTAAAGAGTATTTCAAGTTACTAGTCAAAGTTAATTTGCCTGTGATATGATGCCTCAAAGACCTGTTAATATGTTTGAATTATCACTGTAAATCAGAGGTTTGTAAATGGAAATGCTTTTGAGTGTTTGACCTCTCACCTTGGAAGGTCCATCAACAGCCAGAGGTTGGTTAGACTCCCCCATCCTAGCAACACATGTAAGGAAGCTTTTGGTTTAATCTCTAAAGCCACATTAATTTCTAATAATTACAAAAAGATGATTATAAGGAATTTTTTTTCAAGCAGACTGATGTTGGCACTGCGATGGACTGGCGACCTGTCCAGGGTGTACCTGCCTCTCACCTCCTAATGGCTGGGACAGGCTCCTGCACTCCACGACCCTGAATTGGATTTTCAGATTGAGAATGAACTCCAGGCTCAGCTGAAACAATGCAAAAGAAGGAGTGGACCAATTCCCCTGAGTAAGGTCTGGCTTGTCCAGACTGGGCCATGTTCAGGCCCTCTTTATGACAGAAAACACAGATGAGCGTGAGACTGTGGCCCAATTTCTTTTATCGCTTCAACCCTACTTATCTGTTTAGCAGGGGTACAATGCCCTAATAATTCATGCATCAAGGTGCAGGGGATTTAATACCCTAAAAAAGGGTTGGCGTCTCCTTACACCTGCAAAGTAGAGGGGAAGGAAGTGGGATTGGGTCTGTCCAGGTGACATCTCGACTATATAAGCAGTGAGAGGGCCTGTATCCAGAGGATTTGGGGCTTGTGTTCCAGCATCTGCTGTCACAACTCGAAACCAATGAGACACAATAAAGATGCTACGGTAGATGATTACCCCCACCATCTGAGAAAGGATATCAGGAACAGATAACATTCACACCAAATCCAGCTGATCTGAGAGAAAAGATTGTCTTTGCTATGGCCGAAGTGGATGACGACTTCTATGGTCCTTTTAAGGTGTTCTAGCAGCTTTAAAGCTCAGAGGGTCTCACTTCACACAGAGTTGTTTGTCTATTGAGAGACACCGTAGTAAAAATGATGGAACAAATACGGATGTGGACCCACAGGAAGTAGAAATAAATGGCTCATTAACAGAGAATAAGAGAATTTGGTAAAGTGATTAGATACCAACAGAAACAGTTTAAATTATATATTTACATTTTTTTGTCACTGACCTTTTATTTTATTAAAACTGCCTCTTTCACCTGCTTCTCCACTGTGTGCTCATGCCCATATAAGTCACTTATTTCCTCAAATCAATGCCAAAAAAACAAAAAATAGCATCTAAACTCAGCTCAATAAAGAGGCAAACAGAAGGTTGCAGTTTTTTTTTTTCTCTTTTTACATCACAGAGTGAAGCAGTACAGCTAAATTATTACAATTAATGGATTTCTTGTAAACAACATGTAACATTCAAAATTTGTGGAAGCTGTTACAGGTAAGCAATGCATTTAAATCTTTCTTAGGCTTGAACCACTGTATGTCTTAGTCCAGATGATGTCCTTTATATTTCAGCTTACACTGTGTTCAGCAGGTATCCGTAACCATCTAATACGCAGGCATTACAGAACAGCCTGGAGCTCTCCGCACATACAGTTTCATCTTTGCTATTCCCAGTCGAGCTGCACTTTATTTCACATCCCTGGTTCTCCATCTTCCTACTGCATCTGCTCAGCCAGCAGCGAGTCCTTCACTCCCGCCGCCAGCACAGCGAAGAGGAAGGGTGGAAAAAGGGAGCGAAGGTAGAGGGCCACCCTGGGGATGGGGTGGGCCAGCACAACCTCCTTCCTCTTCCTGTTCACCGTTTGCATAATCTCATTGGCCAGGACTGACGGGCGCACGCCATGGGTCAGCTGGCTGGTGATAACTGTTTGAGAACAGATTTAGATTTGACCAAGAACCAGGATAAAAGGGACATTTCAAACATGGCTTTTTATCACTCAGCTGCTCTACTCACGTGCAGACAGGACGTTTGGTTTCGGAGCGGGCTGCTCGACAGGTGGCGGGTCAGACATGTTTATGAAGGTGTGACTAATGGTGCTGACAACGATCCCATATTCCTCCACCTCAGCCCTCAGGCAGTCGAAGAAAGCCTGTGCCGCATGCTTAGAGGCAGCATCTGCCAACAAACACAACACACACAACAGAGCTATGTGTAGTCTGTAGAGGAGGCTCACGCCTTTCTGGCTGTTACATCATACAGGTAGGAAACATCTAAATAATAAAAATAAAAAAAAAACTCAATGGTTTCTTGGACATTTCTGGACAATCCTTAGAAATTTACTGCCAACAATTTTTATACCGACTCATTTTTTGATAGAAAGTAGCACCAATGCTAAATTAGTGTTAACGTAAAACATTATATGGTCTGTAATTATTTGATTTAACACAATCAGTTATTTTCAAGTTATCATCAAAAATCTCTGGCACACGTATTTCATTAAATACATAAAAACTACTGACATAACGTTTACTGCATGAATACATAATGAATAACATTTGCAAAATCTTTATTACGTTAAATTAAATTTAAAAATTAAACAAAACAGAAAAATGCTTTAATAATCTTCCGAGGGAAATTATTAATGTCTTATAGTGTAGAATATATACTCAGCTGCTGTATCAGTTTTTATTTATGTGCATATGAAATCAAGTTGTTTTTATTGTCCAGTTGAAGCCCCGCCCCTCTAAAACTCAAGTTTTAGTCTTGTTTACATGTTATATCTTTTAAACATGTTAGACATTTCATGAACAAAGTAAACCGTCTAAGCAGTGAGTAGGGATTTCTGCTTACGGGGGCCAGGATGTAAAGGTACATGTACAACACAGAGGAAGAGAAAGGTACAGCGGACGTGCATGCACTGGGAGAAACTGATGAAATGAGAAGCTAGAGTAAGATATCAGGAGAAGTTAACACACAGTGGCAGTGTCACAGTGGTAATCTTTAAATCACTTTTAATAGCACTGAGGCCTGTACATACTCGCCAAAAACAGCGAAATTTGCTTTCTTTCTCAGGGCTAGTTAGCTGCAGTTAATCATTCTGATTCTTCCACTTGTGTACAAATTTGTGTAATTTTTTTATGAATCGCTATCGGATGAGCAGTCAGAATAAAGATGGAATTTCAGTGACATCTGTTGGCAAGAGGAGATATGGGATGGGCCAAGATTATCTTAGTTATCTTAGTCATTGCATAAAGTGTACTGTCATATTTGAGTTTATTTTGACACCATAAGAAATTTTAAGACAAATGTGCAGTTTTGAGGAAGGTAGGTGATTTTTTTAACCTCAAAAGTGACATAATAATGAATGACAATGTATTTTGTGTTGTTGGCGACACAGTAGGACTTAAAGGGATGAATGGTGGAGTGGACCTTCAGTTTATTTGGCAACTTACACGAGCTTCTGAATGGGACAGCCAGTCTGCCCTGGATGCTGTTAACCAGTACAATGTGTCCCGATCTTCTTGTCACCATTGATGGAAGCACACCTGTCGTATTATTCAGAGATGGTAGCGTTTGGATTAGATCTATAACAGCTTAAACAAGATGATAGCCTACTAATGATGTAATATTTGGAGGTCATTCATAGGAACTAAATGCCTACCCTTAGCAAGAGTGCTTGGGCCAAAGTAGTTAATATCCATGATGTTTCTGTCTAATTCCAGAGAGACACTTTGAACGGGAGCTTTCAGCTTCATACTGCTGTTGCAGATCAGCACATCCACGTAGCCATAACACTCCATCACCTCAGCTACCACGTCATCCATGCTGTCCATATCACTGAAATCCAGGATCACCAGCTTCGGGGCAAATGTCTGTGGAGAGACAGGTTTTTCTTTACTGTGTGAGAACAGATACCACAATATGAAGAAATTCCCAGAGATGTTGGTTTTATGTGGACAGAAATGTGCCAGTGAAGGTTGGATAAAAGCAGATCAAAGAGGAGAGTGAGCATATCCTCAGATTTGTAAACATTCAAGTCCTTTTCTTAAATCCTTTCCCCATCTCCTGTCTTAATCCTTCCAATGCAAATAAAGGAGATGAGGACAGATTTTCCAGTAGGATTCACATCGTACAAAGATAGACAAGATCTATCCATTGTTTTGTTTCAGAATAAGGCTGTATTGATTATTTCAGTCACAATAGTTTTAAAATTGTTCATTATAATGCGCACTACGTATTTACTTGTAATTCAGTTTGCAATGTAGGGTCAGTAGTGTCCAATGCAAAAAAAGACTCCTGCAAACACTCATGTATCTGGCAAACCTTTGTATTCTACCTGGAGAATTTTAGGATTTGAGAAGTTCTTCTAAATATTTGGCTTTGAGTGATTTGGGAGGGGAAATCAGATGAAAAACCAGGCATTAGACAAATGAGGTTTGCCTAAGGAAAAGTGGGAAAAGTGGCATTTGTGGAGTTAATTGTGTGTGATGCCACTCCAACCAGCCAAATGCTACGAGACTAGAATCTAAAAATGCATGAAATTATTCAGGCAGTTTTCCGTTTTGTGTGCATAGCCCACTGTTTTAGCATTTTTAGTAACACAAAGATTATAGAGGCCAATATTGTTGTAAAAAGAGAGAATTCTGCACTCTGGATGGCTCGTCTGGTTGAGCAGATGCCCCATGCAATAAAGGCTGCCGTTCCTCGATACTACTCGCAGCCTCTGTCCCTTTTACTTGGTGTCATTTCCTCCTGTCCTGTCAGGCTACTTTCAGGTGAAGGCCACTGATGCACATAAAATCCTTGGAAAAGAGAGACAGTGGTGGGTCAAGAGAATAAACCGAGCTATCAGCAAGGAAACATCTTCAGCGGTAAACATGTATTGATTTACTTTATGTCATCTACAGCTATCTAAAGGCTGGCTTTGAAATGTGGACATGTGTGCATAGAAGTCACATGAGGACAGCGTGCTGTCGGACAGGATATCCTGCCATTGTGTTGACCAGAGGATGTGGTGATCTGGGAGGTGGAGACAGAGCAGGATCATGATAAAAACAAGGACAGATCCTGATATACTCTCAAACTGACCATGTACTGTCACATGTTATTTCCTGTTAGCTATCTAGTGATTTCTTTTGTGGCGGGGTAAGGGCTTTGTTCTCTGTTTAGAAATTAAACTTTACCGCCATCAACTCCAAATATTAGACATGATACGCAGCCTGAGCAGGTTTGTTGTGCCTCTGTGTGCTTTATCCAGGAGATGAGGTAGACAACATAATAAAAATTACAATCCTTAATTTAAAGACTTGAAGAGTTTTGTGTGCCCCAGTATTGCCCTTGTCGTTTCCTTACCTCTCTGGGATCAGCATCAATAGTCAGAGATTCATACAGAGACTCTAGTTTATCCCAGCTAGGCCCACATAGGATCAGTCTGGCACCACCCTTATGGAAGAGATGAGCGCACTCTGAACAGAAGGAACAAAAACATGTAGAATAACTTAATTAAAAACTATTGAACATTTTGTGTCTGAAAAGATTGTTGTAATCCCTAGACAGTCTGTGTCAAATGCAGCTACAAGCACTTACTTGTTAGCTTGATTTTAATGCGATTAGCTTGACTCATGTATCTACCAGCAACTCTAAAGCTCACCAAGTCTCCATTTCAGCTCCACATTCAGATGCTAGGCTCAGAATTTGATGGAAATATCATGAAAACATGGATCCTTCCTGACTTGGATCAACGCTTAAGGCTGCTGGTGGTGTAATGGTGTTGGGGGGCGGTGGGTATCTTCTTGGCCCATTATGGGTCCCTTAGCACAAACGTGGCCTGGTTTAACCAACAAAGCCTACCTGAGTATTGTTGCTGACCATGTCCATCCCTTTATGACCACAGTGGAGCATCTTCTGATGCTACTTCCAGCAGGATAATGCACCATGTTACAAAGCTCAGATCATCTCCACCTGCTTTCTAGAACATGACAATGAGTTCACTGGACTCTAACGGCAGCCGACAAACCTGCAGCAACTGTGTGATGTTGTCATGTCAATATGGAGCAAAACCTCTGAGGCATGTTTTCCATCACCTTGTTCTGGTGAGGTGGACCAAAAAAAGGGACCGGTGAGAGTACACTTATTTTCTGAAATAAATATGCCTTCAAATAAGAAACTTTTAGATTAGCTTAACATATGGACAGAGCAGATGAAGTAGTTAACATGAAATTAACATAAAATCCAGAGAATAACTAAAAAAAAGCCTCATAAAAATGAAAATAGTAATTTATGATGCCTTAAAGCAGAGTTCACAAGTAGGGCTTGTATGAACAGCCAAATTTTGTGGTAGGCCCAACCTTTGAGATGGAACATGACATATCACAGCTGCATCTCATTGAGAGCATGCCGTGTGCATGGCATGTGTGGAACATAATAGTTCTTATTTTGGATCTAATGTCTTATGAATCATTGTGGAAATGCAAGTTGTGGAGATGCACGTCTCAGCCAACGTTTGAGCTGTGCTGCAGCTGTCTATTAGCTCTTTGATGATGGTGTTTTTTTACCACAGGATAAGCCATGGGGGACGCGCTTCTCTACTAAATACAATTTGAACCATCATATTGACTTCATATAAGAAACAATACGCCTTTCACCATAGAGTCAGTGTACTGGCAGTATGTTACAAACATTAAAAATACTACGGGTTGGATAAAACTCTTTTTATGTAGGTCCATTACAGCTAGCTGTGTTTTAAAAAGTGAAAGAGTAGAAAGCTTGTTGGTTTGAATACAGACATGCAGCCACAATCCACAGGCAGTCCATGTTCTTGGTGTGATAGTGGCCTTCATTCAGTAGTTGTCCCAATGTACATGTGCTATCAGAGAGGAACTAAGTAACTGATGGGAGTATGTCAGACGCCATGATGCTATGTGATAACATGGCTGCATTCTGCATGTTAGTATTTGGCTCATTCCAGCTGGCCTATAACACACCAATACAGCAAACAAACAATGTAGCTTGTGGAAAATCAGTATCACGTTGAGCAGTGAGCTGGGTAGCTTTACAGGTTTGCATAGTTTGTAAGTGCTCTTTGTTATTTTTGCAAAAATATCCAAACTGTTTCTTGTGATAACTCAGTGGTTAACTGCTGCTTCTGCATTTTTTGTGCCTGCATAAGGAAAATTATTAGCACAAGCAAAAAAGTGGTGAGACCAGTTTGAGTCTAATTGAATGTATACACTACCAGTCCAAAGTTCAGACATGCTTTCTTATTAAATCTGTCAGATCTGTACATGCCAGAATAATCCAACACCCTACTTTATTATCTAGACGTTTAAGTTCAGATTAACATTTAGACAAGAACATTTTCATGTACTTTAAAATTCTGGTTTTAGTCTGACTGACACAATAATGAGTTTTTTCACAAGTGTCATCAATGTACTCACTAATTTAGCTGGATTCTTTCACTTTTAACAGTAATATTATACAGTAGTCAATGGCACCAAAATCAGCTTCTTATCTCTGCTGAAATTTAAGTGAATGTGCTTTTATGTGATTTTTTTTTTGGGGGGGGGGGGGCAATTCCTTGTAAATTCAAGCAAAGTTAAATATTCAGACTATAAATAGGATCATACCAGTCCCCACCCCAGACACAGCGTCAGTGATCACCACAACTTTGTTTTTCACTTGGGTCTTGGACATGAATTGTAAGACTTCGTTGTAGATGTAGTACACCCCAGCTGCAATGACTATCAGCAGGGGCAGAACCATCACCGAGGGCAGGCCCATGATCTGTAGAGGAGAAGGTAGAGGTGTCAGTGTGGGGAACATGACCTGCATGCAGTTGGAAAACCTTGGGTTGACAGGAGACATAATCTGGTTTTTAGGCCTCCCAAGGATACAAATGCAGCATCAATTACTGTCAGAATGAGCACATCTGACTGAAAATGCATGAAAGCAGAACACCTTCTTTGAAATGTTGTTCTTTCATTGCTTTGCTAGACCTTTTAGATAGAGATCACACAATAATGCTGCAAAGAGAGCATCCTGGTTTTGCTTCTGTGACTTGTTTTGTTAATTCATACTAAGCAAAGGGCTTTGTTGTACTATGTCAGTGTGTACTTTGAAGGAGTGTGCTGGCATTGCGAATCAGAAGAGCCACAACGTTGGTCTCTGAAGCAACATGTTTTGCCATCCCAGCTCTCCATTTCACGTGGATCTTCATTGACTATGTATATTCCTCCATGGCTAGCTCAGAGGTGAATCAGCTTGGACCCCTAGTTTCACCTTCATACCTCACAGAAAACAAAGGCACAAGAGTTTTCCCTTAAACAAGCAGTGTGAAAAGGGTTTTTGTATTTTGAATTGTTCCAATCATGGAAACCACTCAGGGATCAATGTACTTCAGAATATCAGCACATTTCAGAAAAAAAAAGCCTCCAGTGTTATCAAAATTCAGAACACATAAGCACATTTTCTCTGAAGCAACCATCTATCTGAGATACCAATCTTCCCACATGTGATTCCACAATAGCAAAGGAATACACCTCAGGCTATCGCTGTTCAGTTTGACTTAGAAGTTAGAACTTGATATTGGGATTGATGTCACACCCAAGCTAAATACTTTCAAGCTGGAAAACTGGTAGGATTTTATCACTGGCTGGCAAATACTCACATTTAAAATGCTCAAAAATTGTTTTAGAACTTTTATTTACAACAAAATAAATTATAGTATACAACTATAAAATAAAAATATGTACAAATACTTTTCAAGTCCAGTGCACTAGTATAATATATTAAATTGAATTCCTTTGTAATCACACCAAAGGTCACACTTATTTCACACAACGATGAGACAAAGGTGAAAGGGCTTTGGCCTCTTTATAGATGCTGCTGGTATTCTTTGGTTTGTCTTCACATTGTCCCCATTTCACACTTTATTCATCACATCACGCCTATTGTTTTAAGTATTGTCATGATTCATCACAAAGCTTTGGTCCCTTATAAAGTTGAGTTGCTCAGAATAAAAAAACCTGGAGAGTCATCAGCAGTTCTGGTATATGTCTATATAACAGGATGACAGGACTGACAGGTAGTCAGTCACACTCAACATGGAGATAATAAAACACAAAGGTGAAGACAAGCTCTCTTGATGGCTACATGAATGTAAAGAAAGGAGCTAGACTGGATAAGATGGCAGAGTAATAACCAGAGATCAACTGGATGCAAAGGAGAAGGCCTCACGACTGTGACTCATTAAAAACACCAAATCCCATGTATAGTCACATTATCATTATTATCTTTAAGATCACCATTTCATTTGTCAAGGAGATGTGACCCCTCTCACATGTGGCCTACATGATATATGTTATGTGTAATGTAACAGAATGTTCTGTTCGTTTTTCTTTTTGAAAAATAAAGATTGTAAAACAGTTTTTGAGCATTTGTCTGCACATCTTGCTGGTTAGCTGTTTCAGTTTACTTGTTAACTAACTGTTCCCAAGCTAACTGTTTCCAGTTAGCTGTTTCAGTTAGCTTGTTAAACTGTTCCCAAGCTAACTGTTTCCAGTTAGCTGTTTCAGTTAGCTTGTTAAGCACCTGCAGTGCTGGAGCTAATCCAGTTCCATATTTTCTGCAGTGAAATTGAAGTGTTGTTCTTCACCTCCTTCAGAATTAAATCTGTTTCACATAATGTCACAGTATGGTCTTAAACATGGTCTTGTCTTTGGTCCTATGTCTTATGTGGATCATTTACTGAACCTCTAGCTCCCTGACAAACTATAGTTTTTTAGTTCCAAAAGTATTCAACCTTGTGAGGTAATGATTTGTATTTGGATGCGTTCTTAACACAGTTGCCATGTAAAGTGAGTTTGAGGAGAACAGCTAAATATATTCTGGCCATGGTGCCACCACAGAATGTCTTCCACTATTTCACCACCGGGATGCTGTTATAGGATACTCCAGAGGGGGCAACCAGGGAGCCTCACATTTATAAGCAATGAATGACCTTACTTGTCCAACTTTAAACCGGAAAACATTAACATAACACCTAATCCATATCAAAACTAATGATGACTCTAGAGATCCAGTTCCCAGATCAGCTACATGCTTGGGCCATCACACGACTAAGACTTGACAGCTTGTACGTGCAAATCTATAGTAACCACCAAACAGACACACACTCCTGTAATCTGTTATTATTGGTTCACTTACGGCATGGACAAGGAGCTAATCCCTCAGCAGGAATAGCTGTTGTTGTTGTTGATGATGCTTTTTTTCCTCCAGGATTTAGTTAAGTATTGGGATCCCTTCTCTTCCCCCAATGCCCCTGGTCCATTCACACAGCTCTGTACCACTGTGTCTCGGACCCACTGCTTTCCACTGGAACCACCTGCTTAGAATAGCCTCTGCTGCAGTCAGCCATTAATATACACATATGCTGGGTACAGTATCTGAAGCATGTTTCCTGGCTGCCAGCATGAAGGGGATGGACCACAAATGTGAGGGTCAGTTTCACTTTGTGTTGAGGATCAAGTGTAAGCAGTGGGCTACAGTTTTAAAGACAGGTAAAGTTTTCAGACTAGTTACCTACACTGTTATCATTTAAACATTATTAAATTATGCAAAAAGTTTGTTACAGTTCCCAGTATTAGGATATAAAGTTGTCTGGCTTAAACACCAAATTAATTTTTATTAAACAAAATAAAATCCCATGATAACATATAACAAAATGCTGTAATTAATTCTTGTTTTAAGGGAGTGACACTTTATACTTTATCAGACTACAGGAGCTGACCTGGGCTGACAAAAAACAATCTCATCACAATTTAATTGCCAGAAAAGGTTAGTAGCTGCTAGGAAAATTTTCAAAATAAAACACTTTCACTCTGTCATATAGCAGATCTTTGTCAGACCAAATCTCATCACATTTTATTTATGAAGCAAGTTTAAAACAACCACATTTGGGCCAGTGTTGTACACATAATAATGCACAATGACAATAGATTACCAAAGTGAATAAGCTGAAACAGATAAAATCAAATCAAAGCAAAAGGAGGAAACTCCAAGTAAAACTTAATGAATTGGGATTATACAGTGTTTTTTGTTTTTTTGTTTTTTTTTCCGGTGCCAGTTAGGACTCTGGTTGCTGAATTCTGTACCAAATACAGGCAGCAAAAAAGAGATAGAAAGTACAGACAGTTGCAATAATTCAACCTTAGGCCACAACAACTGTCTACAAGTCATTTTTGGAATTGATGGATTTTAATTTAGTATTTCTTAATTGGGAAAAAAATAAACTAAAATAAATATTATTTTATTCACACAATTAATCTGTTTTAGTCTAATTTTAGATCACTGTCAAATATAACTTCAAAATTCTTGGCATGGGTCTGAAAATTAAAAGATTAATTTAATATTTTTCAGTTTGAATTATGTATTCTCCACAACAGAGTGAATCGAAAGCACCAAAAACAATGTCCAACACAATCACGAGAAGCCCACAGCACAGATTACTCTGCATATTTCTGATAGTGCCCCAATAGTAAACGATATGCTTTAACATAATGATGTATGTTTGCAAAGTCCCAGACCAGACAGGCTGCAGAGGCAGTGTGGAGCAGTGTGGAAATGTGTTTAAATAAGACTGTTTGTACTATTCTATACATTAATAATGTCCACTTTGCAAAAAAAGAATTGTAAACAAAACTTCCAACACAAAACAAACTCATGAAGTGTTGTAAGGACTTTGTAGAATTCAAAACAGTCCAAATTATGTTCAGAGTAAAAACCCAATCATTACCCCACAATATTCAGAGTTTGTTCAAGTGGAGGCAAAAACCTCAGGAACTTAGAAAAGCTTATATGTTTGACAGACCAGCTGTTAGAACCAATACAAAATACCACAGCATTACAGTAAAAGAGTTAGTTAGTTAGTGGAACAATTACACAGAGAGGGAAAAAAAGTTCAACAATTGTTTAAAACTATGAAATTAAGAGTTTATGTGGAAGAATTGTCCCAGTTACCAAACTAGGTATGTAGGTAACTGTTTATATTGTTATTATTGTCTATTGTTTATTGTATCACTGTATAAAATCACATGTATATGAATACATAT
>CM047995.1:23924834-23952675 GCA_026261665.1 Melanotaenia duboulayi | reverse complement strand
TAAAATGTATTATTATTATTATTATTATGCCTCAGGGCCTGAGGTCGGGATTGAACCTGGGCAGGTTGCCTCAAGCAGCTGGAGCTTCTCTATATGTATAATCAATCATTTGATTAACAAACTGATCAAGGAGACTAGCTTTGTGCTGAGGATAACTGTAGAGCTCATTGTTCAGAGAAGAAAGCTACACTAACCCCTTTTTATTTATTTATTTAACCGTGAAAAAATGTACTCATTGAGATTAAAAAATCTCTTGTACACGGGTGTCCTGGCCGAGACATCATCAGCGCAGGAGAAATTACACCCATTTACTACATACTAAAAGGATGCGCATTGTAAGCAAAGCACACGTAAAAACACGTAGAATATAATGATAAAAGTGCTTTACATTAAAAGCATAAATAACAACCCCCCTGCATCCTTACCCATAAAGTCCCACTAACCATAAACCCACAAGTCACACATAAACATTACATGTTCCCATGCACACACGTGAATACACACATACTTACATACTCGCTTGTCCTAACCCTCACCAACCGCATCAGGGAAACTAGGACACTGAGTAAATAAAATAAAATAGGTTCAGAATAAAATACAAAAAACCAAAAACCTTCAGCGTCTTCTACAGTTTCACTTTCTGAACTTTCACCGCTCAGCATCTCCACTAACTCACTAAGTGGTGCAGCAGTGAATAAGGTCCCCCCTTAAACAGTCCACTGCCGCACCATGTTCCCCGTGTTGTTTAGGCAGTTAAACTAGTGTTTGCGATTAAAGACTAATTTCATCAGGAGGGGAAAGAGAACTTTCATTTCCTTGTTTAGATCCTCATTTTCTTCTCTCTGAAAGAGGTTTTACATCTTTCATTAGTTTAAAGGAGGTTACAAACGTTCCTCGATGATTTTTCAGTTGTGCTCAGCTAAGAAAAAAAAATTGTTTCTAAACCAACTTTATATCACTTTTTGTGTTTTTTCATTAATCATCACTGCTTTTAATGTTAATAAATCACCAATAAAGCTTAACTTTACTTTGAATGGTCACATCCTGAGACGACTACTCGTGTGAGGGGCAAGAAAAAACCCTCCTAAGGAAAATAAACACATTCTCGCCAGTCTGTAATAACAGTAACAACCAGCTGATCCCAGAGCTGTGCAAAGGAGCTGATCTGATTAGCTGCTCTAAATAGACGCAGATGTTTTTTAGATTTCAGTGGAAGTTTTTTTTTATTTGTCCTGTTTTAAAACTCCTCAGATCTTTTTTTTTCTTCTTCTTTTCTTTTTTTTAAACATAATAAATTGTTTTCTTAGTTGTTGTTGCTGTTCTGGGTCTAAAAAGAGAGAAATGAATGGTTTTATATGGAGAAGATAGAAAAGTAGGTGGTAATACAAAGCTAAAGAATGAGTGTGTTTGTGTTTACAGTCGCTCCGGTGTTATTGAGAAGTTGGAGGCCTTGGAGTTGGAGAATCCAGAGAAAATGGAGGTGGAGGAGTCGGGGAGGAGTGGAGCCAGACAGGGCCGGAGCGAGCACAGGCGCTTCCACAGAGAGGTAACGTGGCTAAATGTGCCTGCATCAGATCCAACAGTACCGACATTGTGCTGCCGTTTACAATAGAAGCTGTGAGTTGTAAATTGTGATCTTAAACATCATCACATGGCAGAGCAGAACCAACACTATCTCCCCGTTCCTCCTCCTACTTTCTTTTCCCTTCTGCCTTGTCCCTCCATCCTCTCCCGTTCTCTGTCCTTTGTTTTGATTGTGGTTCAGAGGTCAGCAGTGTGTGCTGTATTCATTTCCAGTTTCCATTCTTTGGTGGGATTCCCCTGTTGATTACACTTCCCTTTCCCACCCTGGCCCTCTCCACTCAGAAAAACTAAAACCAAGTCTTTGACAACGCTGCAAAGCTGCCAGGCTTCCTCCGTTAGATACCAGAACTAAGCATGGTGCTCGATACTGTTTTCAACACTGAGGGAACTTTTTGATTTTATCAAAGTCAGAACATCACAAAAATAACACAACCCAAACAATACAACACCAGTATATTACAAAATAAAAGACAAATAAATGCAATAAAAGCTCTTTTAGTTCATGCAAAGTTACAGTCTAAACACGGTTCTCAGGCTGTTTGCTCACTGTGGTGCAAAAAATACACACCTAAAACACCGTCAACCACTAGTTAGTGTACTTATTTACATGAGTGTCCAAGATGACGAAAACAATAGAACAAACTTTTTTATCTACTTTTTAAAACTAGATTAATTAATTTAGGAAAGTTTTAAAAGATTAGCTTTTAAAAGGTTTTTGTCTACAGTAGAAGGTATTAATATCTGACTGTAAGTCAGGGTTTGACCGGCCAGTAGCAGCTTCATGCAGTTCATTCTCAGGCTGGTTATGGACCAGAACAGAACGTCTCCTGCTCATGCAGCTCGGAAAACCAGAGCTGGGCTTCTGCATGAGGACGAGCCTCCTGTCAGCGCGCGAATCGTTAAGAGTAAACTATAAGTCTCACCAGAAAACGTTGCTAAATTTGTCACTAGTCATTTAAAAAAATCACAATAGAGGTTTAAACTTAGTCTAAAAACTAAAATTATAGTTGCTAAGTTGGCAACGCTGTAAACGATGTTGCTAGGCTAGCGAGGGAGATGCTGTAGGGGCGGGGCTGCCCGCTGCAGCGCCTGTTTTAATTGGGTAGAGGCAGTTGTTTTTTTCCGTGAACCAGCAGACGCCAAAGTGGCATTTAAGAATTGATACCTGTGCTAATTAATATCTAACTAAATACTAAATTTTTTAATTGATTATCTGAGAATCCTTTTTTTTTTCTTTCTGTTTTTTACAACACAGCAAAAATCTGCCATCTTAATATGAGGAATGAACAGTTGCATTGAGAAGATCAAGGAAACAGTCTGCCAGTGCTTTATGATCATTTCACTCCTAAAATAAATTTAATGTCTAGGCTTTGGACAAGTGAGAAGTAAATGAAAACAAGTGATGAAACTTTGATTTCAAGTCCAAACAAAAAACATCTCAAAACTATCCTGTAAATGTTTCTTTCAGTTTTGTGTTTTTTCCACTTCTTCAAACCAAAGTGCTGTTAGTCGTCCTTTTAAGTCTCAATAATTCACTCATTCAGGAAAGATGGGTGCAAGAAGTGTCTAAAACCACTAACCTTCCAGTTACTGGGCGACACCGTCTACTTCCTGAACCCGCTGTATCGCCTACTGCTGCACTGGGAACTCATGAATACAGAAGAATCATCTTATAGCTTCTCTTGGAATGAGTGTGTACTGGATAGGGTTTTCTTTCATTAATAAAGGACTTAAAATTAGTGTTTCATAACTTGTTTTAAGGTTTTTATCACTTTCGAAAGGCTAGATAGTTATTCTATATCTTATTTTAGGAAATCTTACCAAGTGTAAATATCTTAATGCCCTGGCAGATAATTTTCCTTAATTATATTAATAATATATTCAACCTCATGCGTGGAAAATAACAAATTTTAGGATTAGTAACTAAGTGAGAAATAAGAAATGATTAATAATTCTGTTCCTGTCTGCTGTATCACTCTCAAACAAGATCTAACAGACTTTTTGGCTCAGTATAAGATCGTAAGATGCCATTTTTACATAAATATATCAGAAATCTTTTGTTCTTGCTGTTAGATTTTAGGCTTGCTTGTTGTTTTTCTCACACCGTCATCCATCGACTCCACCTGGCATGACTGTGTTGTGTCCCAGTTGCAACATGACCGCCAGACCAGTCAAAGCCTCTAAAAACAGTGATTATGATTCCTCCAGATGCACATTTAGGGGGCGTCTCTGTAACTGAGCCGGTACAGATGCTGAGTCTCCACCATGGAATGCTAATCATGTATTTTTCTCTTTTTTCTCTTCTGTCTACCTGTCATCTTTTCACAAAATCTTTCACTTTTTTCCTCCTACCCCAGATGTGATCATCTCCTCAATTCAAGGTTCAAGTTTTTTCACATTCATCAGGTCCCCCTTCTAGTGCCAGGTTGGCCCCCACTTTTCCCTCCAGAACTGCTTAGTTCTTGGTGGCGTAGATTTAACAAGGTGTTGGAAACATTCCTCAGAGATTTGCGTCGATCTCTGTGATCAGCAGCTGGTTGTGTTTCCATCAACACACTCCAGTCCTCTAGTTGGTAATGCACCTCTAAGCGGGTTGGAAACGATGAAACTGGAACTGAACTCAGGTTAACGTCTCATACTGTTGAGGTAGTCGACCAAAATGTTGCACTACATCAGAAATATGGATTCGGTATCAATGAGAACAGATTTATGCTGGGGATTAATACTGGTTTGGTAACAAAATAGTAAACATGACTAACTTGCTTCATCACCTGACAAGAATTCATCCCGATGCCGTGTCTCTGCACATACATTATAAACATCATTCATTCTCTCCTAAACGACTCAAACATGTCTGACGTGACTCGTGTCTCTGTTTAGGAGCATGATGTGGATCAGGGTCTGGACTTTCCCTCCACCCTGCCCCCTCTGAGGAGAGCCAAGTCTTTGGACCGGAGGACGACCGAGTCGGTCATGACGGTGAGTTCTGATCTGAGCTCTGGGTTTGGTGAAATAGTTTGATTCGTCTCGGCCCTGTTGATTCACCCACATGGTAAAAATGTAAACGTTCTCCTAAAACAAGTAATCACTTCTCGACTTGAGCCCCCAGCACTGGGAGCAGCAACAAGCAGAGACTCGGTCGATTTGTGTGCAAACTGGCCGATTGAAGCCAGAGTTTTGAGGCGTACCAGATTTACAGAAAGTATTTACTGTTCATGCACATTAAGACTGTGCACACACCTGTTGTTTTACAGTCTTTTATCCACTTTTTAGCTATTTTAGAATAAAACAGGATCCCCTGATAAAAGCACTACAGAAGAAGAGTTGGAGTGGATTTTAAAGACGGGGGAAGATGATGAAGATCTCACTCAATGCCAAAATGTGTTGAGTTAAAAACTGCCTCGCCATCTCTTTACTAAAACCTCTCTAACTTTGCTCTGTTTCACTTCAGTACCTTCAGTCTTTACACAGATAAACATGCTGATTCCTGGTTTCCTGTGGTTTTCTGTCTACTGTGAAGATGTTTGTTATTGCAGACGAAAGAACTTGTTTTGGGTTATATTTCATTTTCAAGCAGAAACCCCACAAAGAATTTAGAGGTTAAATTCAGTAAGTTTAATTAATCTTTTAAACAAGCTTATGAAAACACTATTGGAATACAATTGGCTTGTGATGCTGTTATAGGTAATGTATTGGCAAACATATATCAATAAATACACAGTAGAGGTGGGGAATGTCACTTGGAGTTCTTTTAGGTTGACAGGTTTGTCTCTCGTTTGATCTCCATCAGCTTCTGCTTCGTGTTGGAGTGGTTACAGGTAACGAAGCAGCGTTTGGTTAAAAATGAGCCGCTAACGGATAGAAGAGGCTTAGAAGGGCTGCAGCGTTGGGTGATCGCTCTGTTTCTCACTGTGGCCTAATCCTCCGGTGTTGTTCATGGTTATGTAATGAATTATTTGCTCAGGATCTAATGAAACTTGCAACCTCAACCTACACAACATCATTTTCTGTGGAAGACTAATCTCTGAGTCTGCACCACGCTGCTGCTGCTGGAAAAGCCTTTAAGACACAAAAAGCTGATGATGATTACAGCTCAGTCAAGAGGCTAAAAAACAAACCGGTTAAATTTGTTGTGATTATTTGGAGCTTCTTGTGGGAATATGGAGAGGCTGGCGTGTTCATGTTGCTCTGTGGTGTTGCAGACAAAGCCCATGCTGTTCTGCTAAGCTGCAGGATCCAGGGTCAGCAGCAGTGCCACGGGTTCTTGTTGGGGCTGAGAGGATAGATCTGCTTAGCTAAGAGAATTAAACATTGAGAAACATCTCAGTGGAGCTTTATACACAGATATTTTACTGACCATACTGCAGCATTGTTAGCTTCCATGTAAACCTCAAAGTTCTGTTTAATCTGCTCTCCTTTGTTTTATTTTAGTGATTCAGATCAGCCAGACCTTTGAGAAACCTCAACATGAGTGTGTTGACTTATTTCTATTTCTGGTGTTTCTTGGTGTGGTGGTTGTTGGCCAAACCTCCATGCTGCAGGGGGCACTGCAGCCCCCTCTGCACCCTCTCCTCTCCAGGTTATACAGTACTCCTCACTCACTGTGTGTGTTCGTTGCTCCCAGTTTGTGCTATGTGTGTGTGTTGTTTATGTTCTGGAAAAAGTCAGTGTGTGTGTGTGAGAATATCACAACTTGCCACTGTTTCCTGTGGTCACCGTTCACATGGATGTGTGTGTTGTTCCCACGGTGTGGACTCACAGCAGACCACAACAGTATGGAGCACTTTTGTTCTTAGCTACACATCTGGCAGATGTTGTCCCCGCTCCGTGGGCCACATTTCAACAAGCTGGGCCTTAAATTAGTCCGATCCACTGGTGGGGTCAACCTCTGCCCCCCGCTGACTGAATGAGCATGGGTTTTATTATTTTTTCTGCTCTTTGTGTCATTTAGGAGCCTTTCCTGGGAACATATACAGGGTTTTTCCACCAAAGCAATTCCAGACCTGGTCCGGTCCTGGTGCTTTACCCAGTTCTAAGTTACTTCTTATGCAAGAACTGGTTTGGTTTTCCAGTCTGAGAACCACATGATTACAGCGTGTAATTGGCAGTTTTTGACTACTTTTGATTTTTGACTACTTCGCCTCTTCTTTACCAAAGCGCCCTGTATCATCTTGAGATACGTGCAGTACAGAAAATGTTTGCTCACACTAGGAAGCAGCTATGCTAACATGTAGCATAGCAAAAGGATGTAGAGAAATTCAGCTAAAAGACTTTACCAGGTATTGCCACCTGAACCAAATGCAGTTAGATGGGAACATAAGGAGAACATGAGAAGAACACTTTAGAAGGGAGTCGCAAACACTAATGTATGTTATGTTGGGAGGTTGTGGCTCAAATAATTTGAGAACCACTGCTGTACCATGCAGTCTCCTCTGACGGTTGCCCAACCACTGCTATAAATAAGACGGGCATCTAGATAATGTAAAAAAATGATCAAAATTAAGTAAATAATAGTTTACCAAAAGACAGTGATGGTGTCTGGTGGGTTTTTAGCTTATAAAGGCTCTGTTGGTTTCAGAGTTGTCCTGTTTGTAAAACAGTGGGACATGTGGAAAGGATCATGGTATGAAGAGGGTCACGGCCTCTATTGTTATATATGATCTGTTGTGTCTAAAATTTTACTTTTTAAATTTAATTTTTAAGGTATTTTTACCGTAGTTTTTATGTAACTGGTGTCTTTGTAGCACCAGGTTTTTAAAGCTGGAACCTGAAAACTAATGGCCCCTTTCCCACTGGAACCCACTTAGCCCGGTCTGACACCACCCCTCCCGATTTGTGGGTGTTCCCATCAGGATTCTCCTGTGGCGAATAGACTCTGTCGGGGTTCTGAAGGTGTGGAGCCGGGCAGAACATCGTATCGAGGAAGCAGGCCACTGTTGGCCAGAGTTTGATGTCATGGGATGAGTCATGAGAGCGACACCCGACCCCGCCATCTTTAAAACGTCCAAGCCCCAACTGTGGATGACAACATTGGCAGCTAAGATGCCGTTTCAAAAACAACCACCATGGTCCAACATATAGGTGAAGACCTTCTTGTGCTTGTTTGCCAATGAAAAAATTCAGAGCGACCTGGATGGCGCCACTCGAAACAAATGAGTTCACGATACTGCTAAGTGGGGCTGGGAACTGGTTTTGGAAGTGGTTTGGTGGAAAAGCCTTGTTTTATTTGTTTGTGTTTAGCACAAGTTAATTCATGGTAAGTTGCTGCTGCAACACTGGCTTGGATTCACACATGAAGTCATCTTAAATGTTCCTATTGCTGATTGATCTCTGATCGATTTCCTGTCTTGTTTTTTTCTCTTTAGCCGGATTTGCTGAACTTCAAGAAAGGATGGATGGTGAAGTTGGACGAGGAAGGCCAGGTACTGGAAGTGGTTCCACCACCAGTGGTCTTACCAGCTAAAAAGGGACAAATCTAAAGAGTGTAAAACTCAGGGGAAGGCTAGTCAGGGTTTTTCCTTTTTATATTTGTCCTTTTTATATAATCTGGTCTCGCTGCCTTTTTCCCTTTCTTGGTGGTGGTGAACACGGCTCCCACGCTGCTGCTGCATGTGCACGATCCTGCATTTTTGTGAATAAAAATTTAACAGATTTTACAGCTTGTCGAGGTAGTAAACCGCTCTCATTATCTTCTCCCACGTCTCAATCACTGTGCGCTGGCTTGCAGGGAAAACGTGTAGTTGGTGATCTTTGTCCCTTGCTGCCGGCTGTAGTTTGAAGATGGCAGACTGTCTTGGTGCTTTCCTACCAGCTTACATATGTATGAACAAATCTAAAAATCTCCACTACACCAGTGGTAATATATATACATGCACAAACATGTTGAATCACAGTTTGGTAAAAAAAAACGGAAGTCAAACTTCAAACATAATCTGAACTTTCCCAAAGCTCTGGTGTCTGTAGCTCTCTGTGGCCTCTACAAGGCTGCGGTCACACTTTGATGAATTGTCCTCAGTGGACTTAAAAGATGAGGGTGGAGCCGTGTTGCTCTCCAAAGCATCTTTACATGATGAAAACAAAGGTTAACTGGCTTCAGCAGGTTTTATTGACTACCAGGTGTTCAGGTGACCGATGCTTGGGATGCTGCTTCACTCAGCTCTTCTCCCTGTTTTCTGCAGTGGAAGAAGTTCTGGTTCGTGTTGACGGATCACAGCCTGAGATACTACAAGGACTCAATCGCAGAGGAGGTCAGCCGACTTGCTTCATGCCACCCATTCTTTGCTGTTTCTCTTTAACTGCCTCATTGTGATATATGTGCTGTATGTTTTCTGCTCTCAGGCTTCGGACTTGGACGGTGAGATCGACCTGTCCACCTGCTACAGCGTCACCGAATACCAGGCTCAGAGAAACTATGGCTTTCAGATTCATGTAAGTAATGTGTATCACTGACAACTTGAGACAATTTACCTCGTAGTCTGTAACAAATAGTCCTCAAACATTTAGTGAAAAACAAACCTAAGTGTTTGTATTTTTGTGGTTCTTGTTTCTGTTTAGACCCAGGAAGGAATTTACACTCTGTCGGCCATGACCGCCGGCATACGGAGGAACTGGATCCAGGCGGTGATGAAGAACGTCAGACCCTCCACCGCTCCTGATGTGGCCAGGTCAGTAGAAACCACCTCAATGCAGCTACTTACACTTTCCAAAATCATCTAAAGTTGTGCCTAAAACAGAAATTTGTCAGTCATATGAAGGTCTTCTTGTACTTTGTTTTCCTTACTTTAGCTCCACTGAGGATCACATCCCTTTCCCCCCATTGGAGGGTTTGGTGAGACCGGATGTCGCTCAGGACTCTCCCTCCTCTGAGGCCTCATCTGTAGAAAGAGATTCTGCTGCTCCAGGCGTCATAAAAAGCAGAGCACGCGAACGCAGACGAGAAGGCCGCTCGAAGACCTTTGACTGGGCCGAGTTCAGGCCCATAGCCCAGGCTCTGGCCCAGCAGCGGGCACAGGAGGCCGAGAGCCTCCAGGCGGACATGGGCGAGCTCGATCGCAGTCGAAGGAGAGAGGAGCGGCGGAAACGGTATGAGTCTGTGACGAGTTCGGAGCAGACGTCGGTGACGGATGGAGGGAGAACGGACTGTGGGATCAGAGAGGGAGTTGAACATTCAGACTCATTAGGGCCCGCCTCTTTGGAAAGGCAGCAGAGGGTAGAGGAGGTGATTGAAGAGCACTGGCGACAGGTGGAGAAGACGCCCATCCGAGAGGAGAGGAGGGTGCCTCTTCCCGCCACGGTTCAGTCCAGGGAAACGGTGGAGCTGGAGCAGCTACTGGAGAGTTACAAGCAGGGGGTATGTTCACCTCTTCCACTTCCACTGGCATGTAGCTGGTCCCTCGTAGGTCAGCAGGGGCTTCATTGTCATCAGGACAATTTTTGGCCACCATTTTGGTTTTGGTACCAGTGATAAATTTCCTACTGCTATAAAAAGATTATAGATTTTCACTTTTTTTTTACTCAGTCAACATCGCTCCTAATGAAAGATACTAAAAATGCAATTATTAAAATTTATTTAACCCTTTATATACCCAATCAATTTCACCGTGTCACTGTTTATATTAAAAAAATGCTCATAAAATTTGTTGTTTTACATATCTTGCATGTTAGGGTCATAAGAAGTTGATTTAAAGAGCAAAATAAATGTTTTTTAATCATTTTAGTAGATTAAACATCATACAGTGACAATGTGATCATAGTAACTTTTAAAGGGTTAAAATGCTTAAAATAATCACATATTGTTAGTTTTGATTAAACCTGAGGTTGATTGAAAGACTTGAGAAGAAACATGGAAAAAATATTCATCTGTAATGTTTTAATAGCAGGTTTTGGGAGAGGACTTTGTCTTCTATACTGACCTGAAAGGGTTGGAAATTATAAACCTGACAGAGCAGAAACAATATATTTAACACTAAGATATTTAAGCTGAGATTCTTGGCCCTCATCCTCCGTGTTTTCCATGTGTTCCTGCTCCAACACACCTGATTCAAAATAATGAGTCACCGTGTAGAACTTGATTGGCTGCTGGATCCGTTTGATGTGAATCAAGTGTGCTGAAGCAGGGACACATGGAAAATACGCAGGAATGAGGACCAGGGTTCCCCCCACACTAAAGAGTATAAGGAGCTTTATTTTTTCAATCATTTACGTGTATGATTTGGTCTGTCTTTGGGACCCTTACGTACCGGGATGTAGCAAACAGAGGACAACTTGAACTTGTGGGGGGCGGTGTTGAGCAGTAAAGCTGAGCAAAGAGACCGCCACCGACCGCTGCGCTGTCTCTTTTTATGTCTCTTTCCGAGGATGAACATTGTCTTAAACTCTTCTGACACCATGTTTACTGTTAAACCCGTTTACGTGACCATCAGAATCAGGAATCTGGGAGAATATGGAAAAAAAAATGGACCTGCCTATTTACGCACCTAAAAGGAGCATTATTGAGCCTTAAAATGTATTGTATGGAAAAAATACAAGTTTTATGTCCATTTTTAAATTATAAAACAGTGATATCATATAATTAAATTAACATTTCAAAGGTTGAAATCATTTAAATTTTTAAATATTTGGTGGCTTTGATTAGGACCAAAGTTTATAAGGAAAAATAAATAAAATGAATATTAAACAATGTTTTTATAAGAGTTTTTGGAAAGGACTTTTTTGTCCTCTAAAAAGCAGAAAGGGTAGTAGACTGAAGTGACTCACAAGGATTAACGGATGCAACATTTTGGCTGCTGCTCCTGCAGATCGAGGACCTGAAGGCTCAGTTGGAAAGCTGCCACCAGCAGCTGCTCGACTCAAACAAGCACAAGCAGGAGCTGGAGCTCCAGCTGAGGATGGCTCTGGAGAGGGAGCAGGAAATCCCCTCAGGTTACATCTCTCCGGTGAGTCCTTACCTCATTCTGCTGTAGTGGGACGTTTTCAGGAATCTGTTGTCAGCTGGGCAGTAATTTCCACTTCACTTTGTAACACTCTTTGCATGTTATGTTGTAATAAAAACATGAAACAAACTGAAATCGAACAACAAAAGGTCTCCGGTTATGTACCTTTGCATGAGTTCATTGCATGTGATAAACAGTAAAATCTGTTACTACATTGGCTTCTACTAGTTCATCTCCTCTCTGTGCGTTTTATGTCTGATCTGGTGCTCAGTGGTTGTTTCAGTACTGGGTGACCGTTCCAACAAAGAGTTGTAATGATGTAGCTGCTAATGTGACTAGCAGGGGATTATTTCACTCTAATGTAGTTTCCCATTGCATGGGCCGGCTCTTCTCTACTTCACTTTCCACCGCAGACAGTCCCCTCCACGTGGGCATGATCAGCTGTTTATAATCGCAGCGGTTCGGGCAGACAGATACAATGTCCGTGACAAAAATTTGTAAACTTTGCACATGGATTTGGAATCAGTTCTTCTATAAAAGATGTAGGAAGTTTATTAGTTTATTGAAGCATGCAGAATTTGGATGTCACGCTATAGTGTCAGCTCAGCGCTTTTTGGAACCTCTGCTAGCATAACCCCAAAAAACGACTAGTCATGTAGTCATGATTTTTTTTTTCTTCATAAAAACTGACATTCTATCATCAAACTGGCACATAAAGAAACTTTTACAGATTTTCTCATTTACGTTCCCCCTATCGACAGCTAAATGAGCTCTCTCCAGCCATTTAAAGAGCCTTTTGTCTCTTTCCTTAACTTTCTTCCTCCAATGTCTTCTCGTGTTTCTTTGCTAAATCAGCCGCAGTGCGTGTTCAAAACAGCCAGTGTGTTAATATCTGATTGCTAGCATGTGACGTGGTGCGTAAAAAAAGAAGAAGATAAAGAGGTTTAGTTCCATTTTCAGCCTCAGGACGCTGCTGAGCAGTGACTGCTCCAGAAATGTACGTAATAAATGTCACTGTACCATCCAACATGTGAGGAAAGTATAGTTTTGAGGTACGGTACGGGCCGGTACACATTTTTTCCATTTCCACAGGCAAATAACTGGAAGGGGACCAGAATATCCGACCCGAATCGTCTTACTTTTTGGGACGTTTCTGTTGGGGCCCCAATCCTACTGATCCGACCACAAAAGGTGGAACTTGACACACTGCAGTCAGCTGATTGGTTGAAAAAATCATCACCTTCTGTGTGTCTGCGCTAAGAACAATCAGGAACATCTCAAAGTTTAAATATAAGGTGGATTATTTGTTGTTTAAAGCCACATGCCAAGAAGAAAGAACATCAACTGCTGGATGTCCAACATGCTTCTCATATGTTTTCTGTCGCTTTCTTCTTCTTGTAATTCAAGAAAGGTTTCACACTGCTATGACATCACGCTGATATGTAGCTGACACGTTTATCGCATACATAACACCGCCTACCGGGTAAAGGTACGGTTGGCTGTGGAAACGTAACAGAGACCAGGATTTACCAAACCAAAATGCCCCGTACCAACTCAGACCTGCTAGTGGAAATTAGGCTTTAAGGTCGGAAAGTTACATATCGCGTCTTTAAAGGGTAACACATATTTCCAACAGCCAGAAATCTATCATATTTAAAATAACTCATTTTTTGTTTCTCTTTTCATAAAATCAAATCACCAAACTGGGATTTAAAGAGTTCAGATTAATTAGATAGTTATATATTTGGTCGTTTTGATTAGGATTGAAGTTGATTTAGTGATTTCTGAAAAAAATGTGGGGAAAATGTTAATCTGTTTTTTTTTTTTTTTATAGCTACAAGAGTAGTATATTAACACTACCGACAAGGGTTAAGAAATCAAATTCTTTGTGGTATTTTGCTATACCTCATTCTTGTACACAGTCATTTAAACAACATCAATAAATATGGGTAAAAATAAAAGAACAATCCTTAAAATGTGCTGCAGAGAGGGACGCCAGGAAAGTTGGGGTGCACCCAAATCTTTTGCCAGTGTACTCAAAAAGTTGGGAAATTATTCTGAGTAGAGCTGTTCGTACAAAAATGTCTCTGCAAACAACATTGGTAACGTGGCGCAGCAGGAAACTGTTGAAGGGGGGAACTTTTTCACTGTTGCACCACTAAACATGCAGCAGAGCGGCTGAGCTGTGAAACTGGACAAGCTAAACTACAAAATCCAACCTAGAAAATACTGTAAACGTCTAAAACGCTTGGTCGGTTTTATTTGTCCTCGTTCTCTTGTCTGTTTTGTAGACGCGTCAATTAAAATCAAATTAAATTTTATTTATCGAGCACTTTTCGTACATGAGTTGCACAAAGTGCTTTACACAATAAAATGCACATGAAACAACAACATGCTGGTCATGTGATCGCCTCTTATGTCACCTGTTTTTCCAAATGTAAAAAGACGAAAGAAAAGCATCAACATTTTACATTTTTCCTGTTAAATTAATTTTCAGTTTTCATGACATCTACTTTAGATGTCTTGTTTTTTTTTCTTGCTAATATTTAGTCACATTAGAGTGATGTCATCCTCTGTAGCCACCGGCATCATCATTTCTTTAAATTTTTGGCACGACATGCAGTAATTATAACCTTCTGGCTTGTTTTCTAACTATTTGCATGGATGTGGGTTTCTTCTGTTCATGTTTAATAGACCATCCATTTGTTTTATTCTGTCCTCAGTTACTGTGTATAACTTAACATTGACATGAATGTCTGATGTTGGATGCATTTCTGTGCCTTTTGTCGTGTTTTGGATGGATCTGGCAGAGTGAAGCCGAATTACAACTTTCATATTTTGAAGGATTTTAAGGTCAAAGCACAGCTGCAATTATAATAAAATACTGCAGAGTTTTCTCTCTGTAATTTTGGTGTTTTAACGAACCATTTACTGACCTAACATTTATAGTGAGAGCATGTTTGAAGACTTAGACTGAAGTTGAATAATACAAGCAACCATCTCCTCTCAGAGAAGACTTGCATCAGTGCAAGCATGAGTTTGGACCAGAAATTTCAGAGAAGCGTGTTAGTAGGTCCTGGTATGCCTTCCATTCTTGAGTAAACCTCTCAGCTGAAACTAATATTGCATTACTGACCACATGAAGTAACATTTAACCATTTAATGTGCATGCTTGTTGTGATTAACTAACCTTGGACATGTAATCTCTTTCCTCTCCTTTAATTTAAACAATTTACCTGACAGCATTTTTAAATGAGGCGTGAATTTCTGTTTATTTTGGTTTTATTTGGGATTATTATGTGGGAGTGCTAATTTAAATGAAACCTTTTTATATTAAATAGCGGGAAGTGATTGGTAGTCAACGCTGAGAATTATTAGCAAGCTTTGTGTCACCCCTGCTGTGTGTTAACCAACTGTCTGGTCCCCTTTTCCAAGCTGGAGCACCCTTTGGGTCTGGAGGCCGATGTGATGCCCCAGACGAAGAGGCTCGAACTGGTTAGTTCTCAAGCACAGAGCTTAACAAAGAAGTACCAGGAGACCAAAGAGCTCCTGAAGCTGCAAGAGCTGAAAAAGCGCAATATGCAGGCACAGCTTGGCCTCACGCTTTCTCACCTCCCCATCAAGGAAGCTAACTTTTCTGAGCCCCAAACAACGTCCACACCAGAAGGTCCTCCCCCTGAAACTGTCCAGAAAGCAGTGAGCTTCTTGCTACGGGACAGCACTGAGGCCATTCAAGAACTAGAAGACCTTGTAGCTGGTAAAACTCTGACTCTGAAGGAGTTGGGAAGAGTGGTAAAATTCCATAGCATCAATCAAGAAACCACAGGAAAGCATGAGCTTCAGAAGCTCTTGGAGAGTTGGAAGTCTCAGCAGGAAATAGAAAATGAAATGATTAAAAAGAGTTTAGCCAGAGCAGGAGAGACCATACGAGAATATGAAGCCCGTCTTCTAACCATGGAGGACATTATGGGAAGAGTTCAGAAGCAAAGTTTTGAAAGCCTAAGGAGCCCCTACGGTCCCCTGTCCAAAATCGAAAACCCCTCTGAGACGAGCGACATGGCGATTGGACTGCTCTCTCAGAGGGTTGAACTTCTAACAGGTGAAAATGGCGCCCTAAAACAACGATGTCAGGAAATAATAAACCAGCTGACGGAGGCCGACAGAGAAATAGACAGACTGAAAGCCGAACTCATCAGCCAGCAGGGCGGCAAACAGCATCATCTCGTCGTTGAGGAGCTGAAAAGACTGAAGACGGAGCTGGCTGAAAACCAAGCTAATGCCATCGACCGGGAGTATTACGAGAGAGAACTGAACGAGAAGTCTTTGAGACTCCATGAAGCTCTAGTTACCCTGGAGGAACTCGGCAGCACCCTTAAAGACACTGAGAAGAAGTTACAATTAAAGGAGGCCACGCTCATAGGTCTGGGCTTCCAGGCCGACTACGAGGAACTGCACCCGGAGAAGGAACAGCTCAGAGAGCAGCTTGAGGCTTCAGAAGCTAAGGTTCTGGAGGCTGAGGCCAACTTTCAGTCTGCAGAGAAACGCTGTAGGGCGCTAGAAGCCAGGAACAACCAACTAGTTGCACTGAGTCAGGAAATCGAGAAAGCCGGCAGGGAGAAGTTAGCAGAAGCAGAAAATGAAGCAAGGATGCTTCGAGAGAGGTTAGAAATTAAGTTGGGTAAAGATGGACAGGATGACGATGCAGGAGAGAAGCAGGTCGACGATAAAGGACTTCTAAAGCAAGTAGTGGATAAATTTGAGATGAGGTCTGAAGCTATAAATAAGGTTTTAGTAATGTTAGCAAAGATAGATGTTGATGTAGAGAGGATGCTCTGTAATTTAAGAAGCACTTTATTTGATTCTTTGAAAGAACAGCCGGTTTTCATGAGTGGAAAAGACATGAGGTTGGTGTTAGAGTGGGAGTTCTGGAGCCAGATAGCTGAAACAAAACCTGACGAAAGCAGACAAAACTGTGAACCAGAGCTGGTGGAGCAGGTATTAGCTCAGAAAAACCTGCTGCTCTTGAATAGGAAGGTGTGTTCACAGGTAGAAACTGAGACGAACATAGTCACAGATTTTACATCAATGTACAGCTGGCTCGACGACAACACCAATACTCTTATTTTTAAACAGTTGAGGGAAACCTTGGAGGTGAAGGCACATGACTTGAAGCAAATTGCTTCTAGTCTGAAGCTGAATAAAGATGAGGAGCTCTTGTCTTTAGCTCGAACCAGCGCTGGGGTTGGGCCAGAACACTATCTGCTTGAATCTCTTAAAGAAGCGTTCACAGCTTATGTGATGATTAGACTGAAAGCTCAGCACGAGAAGGAGCTAAAGCAGAATCAGACAGACGTTCAGACAGGCAGCTTGAAGTGTCTCAATTGCCCTAAATTGAGAGAATTTGCCAGTGAGCTCCAGTCCAAACTGGAAGAGCTCCAGAATCGACTGTCTAAAGCCTGTTTGATGGAAGTGGATTCCACAGAACTGGTAACCAGGCACAAGAAGGAGCTACAAGATGTCAAAGATGGCTATGAGCAGGATGCAGAAAAGATGAGGCAGGAAGTCGCAAAAGCCAATGATATGATGCGCCTTTGTTCAGAAGAAAATGTTAAAGAGGTCGAATCGTTGATGAGCTGCATGGAGAACCTGAAGAAGCAGCACGAGACGGAGAGGAGAGACCTCGTGGAGAGGTTTGACCGGGAAATGGAAGAGCTGAGAAGCATGATGAGTCCGGCAAACCCCGACAGGAACGCCAGAGACGAGCAAGCACCGTCACATCCGTCCTCCGCCCAGACGCCGACCCTGAGGGAGCGCATTCAGGAGCTGCTCACCCAAGTCTCAGTCATGACCGAAGAGATGAGGCGGCGCCAAGAGCTGGGTGACGTAACCACTCTGCGGCTGAAATACGAGAGAGACCTGGAAAACCTGAAGGTGGAAGCGCTCCTTGTCCTTACCGTCCTCCCATCTGTGATGCCTTGTTTTCCTTTGTGGCATTCCCAGATTCCCCTTCCTTCCCCCTACATTTACTCCCCATCCTAACCCCGCTCACCTTTCTCTCGCTCTTTGTCCCGTAAACTACTTTTCCTCTGTGTTGCATGAAAACTAACCTCTTTCTAGGGCTTACGTAGCCGTTGCTGTAGCTGTACACTGAGGAACTCATTTTGCTTGTTTCATCACCATCAGTCAAATTCATCAGTCAAGAAAAGATTCAAGATTCTGTTTAGACTACAACACATAGCCCCATCATCCTGAGAAATGAGTTCCTCTGTTTGTAGATCCAAGTCCCTGTGATCTCAACTTTAATTAGTGTCAAGCAATGAACTGACCCTTTGCAACATGTCACAAGTTCATCAGATTTTTGCGTTTTTATCTCATTTTCCTCGGCTTTTCTTACTAACAGTTTAACTCGATGCCCTGCTTTACTAAACAACAACTAAAGATCACTTTTTTCAGTTTTTTGACTAAACAATGACAATTTTTGGTCCATTTACAAGCTTTTTCCTGGACTATCAGTTGCATTTCTGCTGTCTGTTGGTAGTTTTCAGACAGGACTTGTTTGTAGGATAACCGACCTCAGAGCCAACTGTTTTTGCTGATGGAGTCCTGGAAAAAGCTGAAAAGTAGACTTTGACTTCGATTATTTTCTCAAAATGCTGTCCTAGAAAATATTTACTGTTGATAAAGGGTCACTTTTCTCCTTTAATTGCACATTTTCTCACTTACCTTTGTTCTAGGTTGCCAAGCAGATCATTTTTAAAGGTTTGATGCTGCAGATGGTTAAAGTATCTGCAGCAGAAGCGTTTCCACAATTCGGAGGATGACTATGCTGCTGCTGAAGGTTTAGCTGAAATTTTTAAATGAGAACCCAGTTAAACATTGCAGGCTTTAAAATCTCTGCCAATCAAATCCAAGTTGCTGCATGGCTGTAAAGCAGAGGTTCGTGGGAAAGTGTGTTTCAATGTAACCGAGCCTTTAAGCTGTGGTTGGCTTGAACGCAGCTTGAAGGTTTTAGGGTTGCAGACATTTGTGAATTTAAAAGATGAAGCTGGAGGTCCTCTGTTCCCATGGAAAGACCTGCGTTTCATCGTCCCATTAGACCATTTGACTTCTTGAGGCTGTTACATACTCCGCAAGAAGCGTGGACGTTTTCTTGCTCTCGAGGCCATGGGAACAGAGTGACGTCGTTTTCGTCTCTCAGACATGAACGGGGACAGTTCTCAACACATCAGCTGAGCAGAACTTTCTTCTCATGGGGCTCCGAGAAGTATTGGTCGGACATTTGAGGGGGCCGTAGTTAACGTAGAAAAGAACGAAGCGGAAAGTTGTGGCTTCCGCATTTGCCCTGATATGAGGCTGAACGGATAGTTTTAAAAAACAGCTGATCGAGGTGGTGAGAAAGATTTAAAGACACGAACACTGCTGCATGCACCACCCACGCTGCCACAAACTGTTTTTTGTTAAATATTAAATAACCTGGTCAGCTGTTGCATTGCACATAAAAACACAGACATCCCTCCTGCAGTAACCCCAGCAAAGCTTCTCTAGAAGAACCGGACCAATACGTCCTTGCAGCCTCGAGAACAATAACAAAGTTCTCGCTTCTTGCAGAGTATGCAACAATCCTTAAGCACTGTTTCCACCAAGGGGGGGGGGTGACATGGCACAGTGCAGGATCACTCGATCGCTCATTTCCACAACAAAATACTGTACAGGGCGCCAAAATATTTCCTCAGCCTTATCCTACTTTCTTGTGACCCTTCTGTTAGGGTCCCAATCATACCAGTCTGACCCTAAAGGCTCCACGCTTGAACGATTGCAATCAAAAGAATCCGTCACTTTCCATGTGACTCAGTAATTCAGAAAAAAAAGGCAGCAATGCCTTGTTTTTTTAAAAAATAATAAAGTATGTTAATTGTTGTTTAAAGCCACAAGCCAAGGAGAAAGAGACAAGATGCGGGATGTCCACCATTCTTCTCCTTTGTTTTTGTGTCGTGTTCTTCGGTGTAAATCAGGGGAGGCGTCGCACCGCCACGACATCCTGCTGTTGCGTACCTGACAGATCCATCGCTGTTTAGCTTAAATGCCGTCTACAAAGCAGGAGCAGCTCTGTGTTTAATATACGGTGGACTTTTGTTGTTTAAAGCCACATGCCAACAAAAAAGGCAAACCGCTGGATGTCCACCATTTCTCCGTCTTTGTTTCTGTGTCACGTTTCTTCCTTAGAAGTCAGTGAAGGTGTCGCACCGCTATGACATCACGCTATTACATAGCTGACACATCTATCACTATCCAGCTGATAAACTGCGTACTGGGTAAAGGTTGGCTCTGGAAACGTACCCGATCAGGATTTATCAAACCAAACCGCTCTGAGCCAAACCCTTTGGTGGAAATGAGGCTTTATTGTCCTGCTTTAAGCCCCAAACTCATTTATTATTTACCTTTTGCAGGAACAAACGCATGGTTTGATTTTTTTTTTTAGGGGTAAAAAGAAATTTAATAGCGTAATAATTTCCTAAAGCAGTTAGCTTGAGTGGATTTTAGGGGACGTTTCTCCAGTGGGTGGAAATGATCTGTTTTTTGGCATTCATCAACAGTTAAGTATTTATAATAATCTAGTTTTACACCTATCAGATGCTCAGATAGTCAGGTTTGTCTGTGAGTAGTGAGTCTAACCTAGCACATGTTTATCCACCAGATACATCCAGGTCTGATGTCAGAGCAGGAAGTTCATCCTTGCTCCGCGGTGGTGGGGGAGGGGCAGCTTGGTTCCTGGGGGGCTCCAGCAACGAGACTTATTCTCCTGTCTGTCCACACCAAGCTGGCCTCAGTGATGTCATACAGCACAGATGCCTGCAGTGTCTCAGATGTCCGCTTTTCTCTTGTTTCAGTCCATCAGTGTCGGCATACATCTCTTAGATTTGGCCTGTAGTCTGATTAGGATTTGTACTGGAAGTGTAGTTTGGAATAAGGATTTTCTCGGAACCTGCAGGAGTTTGGATGTAAACAGGAAATGGCAGCTGTTCTTTCTTAAACCCCCCTCTGCAATTGTCTGTTCATTTCTCCAACGTAGTGTGTATCCTGTTGTTCCCTTTAACCTGATTTGTCCTCACACAGGCTGAACGTGCTCATGGCCGACAGGCTCTAACTTTATTAAGTGGAAATAAATTACATGAGCGCTTGTAATTTTCTCCTGTTCAGCTTATTTGAGCAGGAGAATCTGATCCATGTTCAGATGACTTAAACTCACAGCTCTACCCCGCTCCGTCTTTGTTGCAGGCCACCTGTGAGCGGGGCTTCGCCGCCATGGAGGAGTCCCATCAGAAGGTGATTGATGAGTTGCAGAGAAAACACCAGAGAGAGCTGGAGAACCTGCAAGAGGAGAAGGAGAGGCTCCTGGCGGAGGAGACGGCAGCCACCATCGCAGGTAAACACTGAACAGAAAACATGTCAAAGGAATACCTCCTCTACTATCAGCTGGTCTTCGAGCCGTTCTGGTTTCTGATATTTCAGCTATCGAAGCGATGAAAAACGCTCACCGGACAGAGCTGGAGAAGGAGCTGGAAAAGGTTCGCAAGGCCAACAGCAGCGCAGAGAATGCCGATATGGACGAAATCCGAAGACAGCATGAGTGAGTTTGACTTCACTTCCTGTTATAAACACCAAGCAGAACTAAAGACGTCTACGACTTTCCAAGATGATTAACCAACATGTATAACTCGATAAGATCCATCATGGGCACATACTGGATAAAAGTCTGTTTATCCGTCTCTGGTATTTCTGGTTAGCGACGTCAACAGCCATCAGTTCTGTTAGATTTAAGTCTCACTCAGGCCTGATGCACATGTACGGTGTGTCTGTGTCCACGTCACCATCCACATTGGTTCTGGACGTGTACCCGTCCATACAGAAACCAGTTTTTTTTATTTTTGTTACATTTTTCTTATACCACAAATAACCTAAAAAAATATCTGAAACATAGCGGCAGGAAACTGTCTGTGGGGGGGGCGGGCTTTTTTAATGCTGGACCACTGTTCAATTCAATTCAGCTTTATTTGTATGACGCCACTTCACAACAGTCATCTTAAGGCACTTTACAGATACAATCCATTCAAGCCAATTCATTGTGATCCAATTAAACATTAGTCTAATTTATAATCATTCAGGCCAATTCCTAATAAATAGCCTAGCTAAGGAAACCAACAGATTGCGTCACATGGGGCGCATGCAACAGTGGAGAAAAAATTCTCTTTCAACAGGACAGACATTCTGCCTGGACTGGTTGGAGGTGGAGAGGACATGAAAGAAGAGTCAAAACTATGCCAGGGATACCTGCTGAGAGAGGAGAGAAATACCAGTTATTGAGGCAAATTATGTCATTTATTTNGGAGAGAAATACCAGTTATTGAGGCAAATGATGTCATTTATGGAAACTACATACATGGAAACTAAATAGCAGAGAGATGAAAATGGACGGGGAGCTCAGTGCATCATGGGATGTCCCTCAGCAAATAAAGGATGGCTAAACCACCCCAAACTATAAGATTTGTCTAAAAGGAAGGTTTTAAGCCTAATCTCAAAGGTAGGGTGTCTGCTTCCAGAAGCCAAACTGGGGGTCTGATAGCGGAAGGTTCTGCCTCCCTCTACGAACCTCTAGGAACCACAGAGTGAAGTACTCTGTTGGGAAAATCTGAAACTATGAGAGCTTTACGATCCAAGATGTTGAGCGGTGAAAATGGATGGAGAATGTTCAGCAATTTGCTGCATCAGCTTAGCTACAAACATGCTTTAGAGGAGCAAGAATGTCTGAAACTAAGCTCAGCACTGTCCACGTCCTCAGGTAAAACTGGAAAGATGGAGGACGCTTGAGTCAGATGTTATTTGTAGAAGTCTTTGCTAGAGGTACTAACTATGACAAAAACAAGAGATGGATCAAGTTAACAAAAGTCATTTCAACCTAAAAAGACAAACCCTGGTTCTGATGGATTTAGAGCTGCTATCATAATATTAGACAATAAAAGTGTTTTAGGCAGTTCTCATGACATTGAAGTAGACTATTCTTCCGCTGCAGTAGTTCTTCTCAATCGCTGGAAAATCTAGTCATACATGGGAAAAGAAAAGGAAATAACATCAAACACCGTGAAACCGGCATCATTTTGACACACTACAGAGACACATTTGGAACAACAAGCTTAGAAAGTAGTGATGCACAGTCAGTGTGGGGATCTAAAAAACACTGAAGTATAATTTTCAGCTGTAATTCATACGAAATCCCAGAAAAACAAAATATTTTCCGTTTGACATCAGGATAAATGACAAGGCCCTCCTCTTTAAAGCAGGTCATCCTAATCTTTTAACGTGCACAAGCTTTCGTAGAATAGATTTTTTTCCTCCGATACCAGCTATGTCTTCTGGAATCGATCGTCATGGTAACAGTGTTGATATTTTAGTAATTTAGAGTAAATATGTAGTGCAATACAGTTGTTAATTTTTTAACACATAAACAACTAAACAATAACTTATGCCACATTAAAAAGCCTAATTCGACATGGTCTCAGCTATAGAAGCTAATTTTGGGTTTATAGGTGCCTCGTCACAGGGCTTGACATAAACCACCAAAAACCACTTTATTTTCTTATTTATGAAGATTCTGGCCGTTTTCAAGCCTTACATTTAGAGGATGACCCGTTTGATAACCACGCCTTACCAGTGGGTGGTGGTAATGCACCGACCGCTAAGTAAGCAAGAAGAAGAAGAAGCGGTTGCCTCTGTGTCATGTCTCATTGGGACCAGAGCAGGATGGAGGAAGGCTGCTTTTAAAGTGATTTTCCACATGGACTAAGTTTTAGTACAAAGTATTGGATCTATGTTGCTGATACCAGCTTGAATTTTACTTGGTATCATATTTTAAACTGCACACCTCAATCATGACTTGCTATGACATGCACGGAGGTGCCTTCCTCCCTCCTGCTCTCATACCTCACATGGTGGCATGTGGAAGCAAAGATCCGTAAGGACGGATCATAAGGGGGGTCAGGGAGAAGCAGCTGTGTGACACATCTGTGCAGACGTGTCAGGGCGGTAACGACTCCTGAAGCCATGCTGCCGGTGTTTTTTCCTCTCAGCGTTGCTTGGCGTTGTGTTTCAGGGAGGAGCTGTGTTCCTTCCAGCGGGAGATCGAGGTGCTGTCGGAGCAGTATTCCCAGAAGTGCCTGGAAAACGCCCACCTGGCTCAGGCACTAGAGGCCGAGAGGCAGGCCCTCAGGCAGTGTCAGAGAGAGAACCAGGAGCTCAATGCACACAACCAGGTACGCAAGCACACTCGCTTGGGAACAAAAGTTTACTCAGACACTGTTGAAACTGTTGTCACACATTGTGCATGAAAATACACAAACCGAAATGTTTTGAGCTTCTTCTTTGGGTCGCGTTCAGGAGCTGAACAACCGTCTGGCAGCAGAAATTACAAAGATGCGCTCCATGACATCTGAGGAAGGATTGGGAGACACAAACACCACGATACAAGGAAAGGAGCTGTATGAGTTAGAGGTAAGGTTCAGTTAATGAGATGAAATCTGAAAACAAGTTTCTGCTGGTGAGGTTTGAAGCAGCAGCAGCTGTTTCCCCTCAGGAAGCAGCTGTGGAAGCTACTCCAGCTCTGACCTTTTCCTCTTCTTCTCGTCCAGGTGATGTTAAGGGTGAAGGAGTCTGAAGTTCAGTACCTGAAGCAGGAAATCAACTCCCTCAAAGACGAACTCCAGGCCGCACAAAGAGTAAATTTTAATCTTTTTTTTCCCTCACGGAGGCAGATGCAGAAGGTGAAATCCAAGAATTAGAAGCTGAAAGGGGAATTCTGTGTCTGACGAGCCAAACAATGTGTTTCCAGGACAAGAAGTATGCAACAGATAAGTACAAGGACATCTACACGGAGCTGAGCATTGTCAAGGCCAAAGCGGAGCGGGATCTTGGCCGGCTCAAAGACCAGCTGCAGCTGGCTCACGAGGCTCTCGGCGAGCCGTCGCCGGAGGACGCGGAGCGAGGAGGATACGGTAGGAAAGCACGCTCGGGAATGCGTCATGTGTCACATCGAAACAGGTTTATTTTAACTTCAGCCTACACATTATCCCCTAACAGATATCATGAAGTCCAAAAGTAACCCCGACATCCTGAAGATGGCGGCTGCTGCAGCCAAACGCTCTGAGCGCAACCTGAGGTCGAAGGTAGGTAAAGATGGCGGCAAGTCATGTGAGGAGTCCCCACTGATCCATCACCCATTACATCCCTGCTGAAGCAACAACACCTCACCCGACAGATCAGACCCCTTTTCACCTCTCAAACCCTGAGAAGCACTTCCCAGTCACATGCTGCCATCTACAGGCTGCCTGCAGCAGTGCATGCCCATGGCTGCGTCCTACTGATCCCCTCTCCCTCCATCTGAAGTGCAATCTGAAGAGTTTTTGTTGCAAATGAAACGCCGCAGTGGTCTAACACACACTTGCTGGTGTGTTTTGTTTGTTTCTCCCCCCCTTCTGTCCTCAGTCTGTGAGTCGTGACATGCCATGGGACAGTTAGGGCAGCTGAGGCCTCCTGTCCATTCTCCTTTAGGTAAACCAGACTCACCCACGGGTGGTTTTAACTCACCCTGCTGTCCTTCACACCAAAGACCCAAGTCACTACTGCACATTAGTATGCACAGATACGCCACAGCTGGTAAAATAAGCATGGAACTCGTCAACATTTTTCCAGTAAATATAATTTTCACTCGATGTTGTTAGTTTAAGTCATTCATTCATACAAAGAAACCAAATAAGCTCAGAAACGATGTTTAATGAAGTGGAATGGCACAGGGAGAAAGTATTAAAACCATGAAGTAAGGGAGGTGCAAAACGGCAGCAGTCCTGCCCCCTCTCGGTCCAGATTAATCCCAGCTGGAGCAGACCTTCTCATGATGGGTAAAAGCAAAGAGCTCCCTCAACCTTGTTGTTGCCAAACATACAGAACAACCTCTAACCATCGGAAGCTTCCAGTGAGCACTGCTGGGGCTCGTAATCTGCAAGTGGAAAACATCATTTCACCATCAACCAGCCATGACCAGGTGCTCCTTGCAAGCTTTCTGACAGGAGTGGAAAAAAAGCCAAGGAGAAGATCTGGATCCTGTTCACATACAGCTTCTTCTTTGCATGGTGGAGCTTTAACCTGCATTTGTGGATTTCAGAGTGAACAAATAGTGATTTACGGAAGTCTTCCTGAGTCCACACAGTGATTTCCTGTCAATGCTGCCTGAGGGCCCCAAGATCACCAGCAGCTAGTTCAGACCTTCAGTCTTGTCCCAAGCACACAGAGATTCCTCCTGATTCTCTGATTCTTTTGATGATAACTGTAGATGGTGTGATCTTTAAAGTCTGGGGACATGTTTTTTAGACCCAGTTTGTCTCAGATTGGTGGACCTCTGTCCATCTTTCCATCTGAGAGACTCTGCCTCTCTGAAATGCTCCTTTTATACCAGTCATGTTACTGACCTGATTAGTTGTCCAATGCTCCTCGAGCTGTTTCTGATTTGTACCGGTTACTTTTCCAGCCTTTTGTTGGTCCTGTTCCTACTTTCTAGAGACGTGTCGTTTCCATCAAATTAAAAATGAGCTCATATTTTCCATGAAATGGTGAAATGTCTGTGTCAACATCTGATGTGCTGTTTACGCTCTACCGGGAGTAAAATATGATTTGATTAGATTTGCATTTTATTTTTATTTACATTTTACACAGCATCCAACTTTTTGTGAATTTTTGTTAGATGTTTATTTATTTTCTAAGACAAATGTTGATGTGTTCATGACTTATTTAACCAGCTGTTTGTATAAACCAGTCGGGTTCGGGGCACCACAGCACAAAGAGTGTAGAAGGGTTTTCTATCATATATAGCGTGAGAAATCCCCGTTTTGGAGGAATAATCACAGAGTTACAACAGAATAAGACTGAGAAAAGAAATGTAACCGGTGTCTGTTTTCTGTCTCCATCCCTGCAGAGTCTGAAGGAAGGGCTGACGGCGGAGCAGAGGCTCCACCTGTTTGAAAATAAAGACACTAAGGAGTTCTGACAGCGACGCACCACGTCTGCCTACCTTGCTGCATGTTTAGAAGCCCACTATATTTTAACTCTAATGACTTACTTAGTTATACTACACACTGGTCACCAAACACGGATCATATGTTAAAGAAAAACACGGTATGAAGTTTTCATGTCTAGAGTTTGCATCCATGCACTTCAGTTAACTGTGACATTTTGTATTGTTTTTTTCTGCTATGTCTTATTGTAAATACTGTTTTTAAAATGAGCATCTGTCCTGCGTACACTAAACTATGACTGTGTAAGCTACTGTTTTAACTCTAGACTGTTGCTAGCCAAAGACCTGAATGTAACGTTCAATGGCTAAACGCTAAATACTGACATGTCACACTTACATAAGAGAAACCATAGGAATTAGTCCGGCGTTGAGGCTGCACGTCATCGCTCCGCTACACTTACGACGGCGCCGATGGAGGCGTCGCTCCGCACACAACGAAAAGTGCTCGTCTGCGTTAGAAAACATGCACCCGCCCACTTCGCTTCACAGCCCGGCTTCTAGATGAACAAGTCCCTCATAAAACTCTGATTCCCCCTCTAAAGGTAACGGCTGAATGCAGATGGATGCGTTCACTGACTATAATTTAAATATATAAATGAAAGCTATAGTTTTTGTTTTTTTTCTCGCTGCAGTGTTTGGTCCAGCTGTATAGGAGTCATTCAGGTTATGTTTGTAGTCTTGTTCAGTGGCAGTCCCTTTGTATTTATTTAAATGGTTGGGATTTTTCTTTAACATTCCCATTCCTCTGTACTCTATTATTGTAAATATAAAGCAAATATACACCAACTGACTACAGGTTTATTAGCAATAAATATTTTTGCACCCTTTCCTTCGTCTTGACTGTTTTAAAAGTTTTGTTTTTTTACATTGATTTGAATCTCTAATCTGAATGCCACTGTTTTCCTTCCAAACCATTTATCAATAGGTACTTGTTTGATCTTTGGACCCCTTTTTAGTTCCATATTGACATGACAGCGTTTAGTTTTCATTGGCCATGCAGCTAAGCAGAGCAACAAAAATTTTATTCAGTTTATAAAATAGTTAAAACGTGTTTCTGTTGCTAAAATGTTCCATAAATTCTTTCTACGAAACACTCAGTCACTTTATCAGGTCCACTTTTTAGTACAGAGTTGGACCCAATTTGCCTTCATGCCCGCCTTAATTCTTAGTATCATAAATTCATCAAGGTGATGGAGACCTTCCTCAGAGC
>CM047995.1:23912167-23924350 GCA_026261665.1 Melanotaenia duboulayi | reverse complement strand
ACCTCTGACATCAACCAGACATTCTGGTTGATGTCTGCTGCTCAACTGCTGCTTGCTGGATATTTTCTCTTCTTCAGACCATTCTCTCTAAACCCTAGAGATGGTTGTGTGTCAAAATCCCAGTAGATACTCAGACCAACAACCACGTACAGTGTGTATGTTTAAGTTTTGTTGGTACTTGGACAAGAAGGGTGTATTTCCTGTGCTTTTCTTTAGCTCAATTTCTTTCTTTTTTTCAGGGATCAAATAGCAATGGTCATTTACCAGTTCAACCAGGACTTTGAGGTCAGTTTGAATGTCTAGATAACTGTTATTTCAACAGAGAAACACCTTCACCTGACTACAAGAATGAGTAGGTGTAGGACCATTTGCAGGAACTAGAATTGCCCTTAAAAACCTACTGAACAATGAATTCCTAATGAGCACTGGAAATCAATGCAGAATCATTTAAAATCTAAGGTACAAAATGACCAATAAACGAGGTGTTTTTAGATTTCCACACATGGCAGTAGGTGGTCAGCACCCAAACAGATCCCAAATCTCAGTATCCGCCGGTTAGTCAAAATCATAAAGCCAACAACCATTTTTTTAAAGAATTTATTAACTACTCAAAAGCATTGAGTTGAACCAATCTGGGTGGGACTGGTCATGCCAGACTTCTCCCACAATACCTCAGGTCCACAGCTGACTCAATTGTTTCCTGGCTGCTCAGCTTACATGTGAAGTTCCCTGAAATGAGCCAGCATGCAACTGAACCAGGGGCAGGTCTAGAGATTTTTTTTTTTTTTTTAAGAGGAGCAGGGTTACATTTGAATGATGTGTGAAACCTTTAAAAAGAAATATCCAGATTTAGGGAAATAATCAACTGTTTATTACAATTAAATAGTAATCTTATGTACAAACATAAGTAAAAAATTCTTTGTTTAATTTCTGCCAGCCTGTTTAGTTTAATTTAAGACTTTGAATTTTTGACAGGCTTTAACCAGGAATTACATTTTTTTTTTCTTTTTTCTATCTAACACTTAGTGAATTAAATTGTTTTGTAATTTTTATTTTTAATTTATTTTTGTTTCATCGGTTTTCCATTTGAATAAATAAATTATACAATTTAAATAATTGTTTATTAATTTATTTATTATCATGTTATTGTGAAGGATAACCGGAAGTGACAGATTTTGTTCGATTCAACTTGACAGCTGCTATTAGAGTAGTGTGTTACTGGAAAGTGAGTGGATATTTATTTAATTAAGGGTTCTCGCTGCTTCAGTTTTATTGGGACTTTGAAGAAAAAAAATGTTTTCTTGAAGGAGAGGCAGGGTGAGCTGGATTCCTAACTGGATGTTCATAAAACGTTACGGTTTCCCACGTCCGGGTAAGTTTTTAACAGCCGCACAGCACACAGTATAACCTCCGTACGGTCTTTGTTTCATCCAGCCGGGCCTTGCCCCGGTGCGTACCGTTTTAAGTGGAGGGATGCCGAACTCCATCCAAAGTAGTCTGCAATTTAGTGAAATGTAGTTTGTCGTTTAATTCTGTCACTTTCTACTATTAAAGTTTATTTCGTCTGAACGGTTGAGGTCCATTCTTTAAATCGGAATTACTCTAACACAACAAAGGGTAAATTTTTAGGCAAATTGTTTAATTTTTAAATTGTGTTGTAACTACAACAAAGTTATGGAGAGCCGTATTTGCTGGTAACCAGTAGTGTGTGTAATTAAACTGTACAAGTTGTAATTTTATTGGAGTAATCACATTTTGGGGGAAGTAACCTTGGCCGAAGTGAGAAGTGGTTGTTACCGTTTAGTTGTAGGTGTTAGGACACCTTATTTGGTTAATTAAATGCCGTCTTTAGCGACAACTCTTTTAAAGCAATTAAATATATAATGCAGTTCGACGTTAAGGAAACGCTACCGGGTCTAGCTAGCGTGCTAACGTTAGCTCCGGCTAAGCTAACTAGCAAACCTGACCTGTCACCGCTGGTCGGTTGGGGGGGAAAGTCATAGTCTGGAGAATTATTATTAGCTGAATCTAATAACCCGGTTTGTAGACATTTAATAACGTTGAGGTAAACATAAACAAGGCTAAAACAGTAATTGCCGGTTAATCCTTGCTTTGTTCTCCAGCGAAAATGAAAATCAAGTACACGTCAGTTTTCTCGCTAATGTCAGCGGCGTGACTGCAGGGATGGACGGTGGTTAAACCGTCTCCTTGACGGTTTAAATTAAACATAAAAATTAAAGTTTCCACCAACGCAACTGTCAAAGTACCCAGTCAAAGCAGAAAAGTGTAACTATAAATGAGTTTTTAAAGCCCTTGTGGTTAGAAAATGTACTCTAGGTAAGATGAGGTTGTTGATTTAATCTCAGAAACGTGCTCATACATGATTTTTCTACTTTTCATCTTTTCTAGTTGTTATGGAGCAGCCCCCTGGGAGTTCAGAAGATCTACAGCCTGAAGATGTCACCACTTCCAACATCTCCACTGTGATTGACCTGACCAGGAAGACCACGGCCCTCAATGCCCTACGGATGGTCAAGAGTCCTGGCTGGTACCCAAATTCCAGGACCACCGACCCGGGATTACAATTCTCAGAAACCGACTCCTCGGACATCCTGCTTCAATCAGAGGATCAAATTCAACCAGACAATGCCTTCTCCCACACTACAGTCACTCTCTCTTACGTGAGCAGGTCTCATGTTTTCTCCACTCATGACTCCCTATCTCAACGCCCACCCCTGTACAGCGTGCCGGCTATCAGCAAGTTCTCCCTCCACCCTCACTGTGACACAGATAACGGGCTCGTCTGTGCATTGACCCAGCATGACTTGGAGCATGCAGAGGAGCCCATGAACCTCACTACGCAACAGACTGAACATTTTCTCTCGTCGGGACCAGAGAGTGTTGCGGCTGGATGTGGAAAGCAGGATCCTCTGGGGTTTAATGGTGAAAGGGTCTCCTGTGATGAATTTGTAGAACACCCCATACGAGATCAAAACCTTCCTCAGGAAAACAGCAGCGCTTTGGAGAACGGTCAGCTGGATAGGCAGACGAGCTCTGGAGAATGCACCAATTCCTCACCAGACACAAGGGTGAATGAAGATGGAGAGAAACCAGAGGTTCTCCTCGTTAAGAATCAGCACGCAGTGGTGGTCTCAGATGGCGTTGGAGTGAGAGATTTGTGTTCACAGAGCAGGGATTATCGGAGTCCTCTGGAGGACCCCGTCTCTCCATCCGCTACCTCACTGGATGGTGTGGAGGATGTTTTTGTCCTCCCTCAGGCCTCCAGCTCTCCCAGCGCAGTCAACTCTTTCCTGGAGACACCTGACGTGATGTGTGACGCCTCCAGTACAGAAAAGACCGCAAGGGATGAGAATAAACCGAGAGCACATCGAAGGAAGGCTCTGTTGGAGCCTTTGATTGACTTGACAGATGGTGTTGTAGAAAATGAGACAAGTAATGGCGTTCCCCACATGAACGGGAATGCAAAGGCTCTAGAGAGAACTCTAAAGCAAAGAAAGCTCCCAGTTCGTTCCAGTAGAGGGACACGGCTGGAGGCCATTGTCATGAACATCAATTCAAGCCGGTATAATGTGTCCGGATGTGTACTCACCAATAAAACAGCCAGTGCCTCTGAATCAACAACACATGATTCCAGCTTTGCCACTCCTAAGAGGAGCGACGGCATGTCGGTGCGGAAGAGGAGAGGCAAGGTGCAAAGTAAAGCTATAAAAGTGAATAAAAAGGGTAAATCTTGTAACGCTAACACTGACGGTTGCAAAGACACTACCTCTGATTCAGAACTCAAGACAAGGAAGAAGCATAACAGCATACCTCCAAAAAGTTCTCGCTCTGCAAGTGCAAAGAAAGAAGCAGTGCACCTGCCACAGATCGTGAAGTCAAACAGGAAACCCTCATCGCAGTCGAGTCCTCCGTTTGCTCTGCGCAAGAACTCAAAGAAGGAGCCAGAGCTGCTGGTTCAGCCGGAGCCCTCAGTGGAAGTTCACGTGTCAGGATTTTCTCCATCGTCACCACCAACGTCTCCAAAGAAAAGCCAAGGCCAAACCAAAACCAAATCCCCTGCCAGCAAAGCGTCTCCAACTGCCAAGACGAAGGCGGCTAGCGCTCCTAAACGGAGGCGGAAGAAACAGAAACCAAGCCAGTTGCCCTCCATGTTCTCCCCCAGGGAGCCTGAGATCAAGCTGAAGTACGTTAACTTCAAGGAGGAGAAAAGGGACCAGAGGTTGGATACATTCTCTCCGTTTATCCATGTGGAGCGTCGGCAGGCGTTGCCATCGTGTTGCACCGTTGTCAACTACCCCGTGGAGGTGAAGATGCCACACAAGAAGCAGCAGCAGGCTCACGGCAGCAGCTTCATTTCTAACATTGTCCCCAGCACTTCCTGTCTGCAGCTGGGGCGGGCATCCACCCACAGCCAGCACCAGCGCGCCCTCGTCTGCTGCCTCTGTGGCCAGTCAGCCAACGCCATCGACCTGGGGGACCTACACGGGCCCTACTACCCCGAGGGGTACCGACCGAGCACTAAAACGCCCACTAGCTCATCAGGGCTGAAAGAGGATGAGGATGATTACAGTGATTCTGACTCTTCCTCCTACAGCATGAGGGGTCGTGGGAGGAAGTGTGCCCGCCCACCCACGGCGTGGGCCCTCAGACCAGGAGCTCAGCTGAAGCAGAAGGGCCTCATGGGGACCCGCAGGTGGACAGGAGACGGTACCAGCAGCCCTGCAGCCAAGCGTGTTCGGTCAGATGCTGGTCCTGAAGATGTGGAGGACTGGTACAGCCCACCTGTGCTGCCTCTGGAGCCCTGTGAATACTGGCTCCATGAGGACTGCGGTATCTGGTCTGCAGGAGTGTTCCTCGTAAAGGGCAAAGTCTACGGGCTGAAGGAGGCCGTCAAGGTGGCCCAGGAGACGGTAAACCTGCTCTTTAATGTCAACACAGACCAACACGGTTCCATGTGGCCATGTGACGGACACAAAAATAAAAACTAGATTTAATCCATTGAAGTTTACCTGGTATCTCTTTAGTTTTTTTGTCTCTCGGGGACTCTGAGAGATTTCAGGTACATTACAAGATCACACCATGAGGAAGTGTGAATATTTTACCATTATGTCTTAGAGATAAGAAATGATAGAAATATAATTGTTTAAATTTACATCTTCCACTCTGACCTGGAGCTCCTTTCATTTGCAGCATTTCAGCTCAAACTGCAGATCCTCAGGGAAAACTTCTAGAAGCAAACAGCTGACTACATTTTTCTTTTTGTGCATCAACAACTGAAGTTAGAGACAGCAGAGGGTGTTTTCATTTATTTATTTATTATTTATATTAAAAGCTGCAAAAGTACAGCGTTTGAATCTTGAGCCATTGTTTTGTGGAAGCACCCTACAAAAAACTGAATTTATAGTTATTTCTGTGGATCTGGAGTACCCCATCATAAAAAAGAACGATGCGTATTGTTCATACAGTTCAGTTTAGTGCTAGTAAAATTAGTTTAAACATCATTAATTCACAAAGTTATAGTCTGAATAGTCCTTGTGACAGGATGCTAGTAACAAACAGGCTAAAAATACCATTTAAATTTTGTTCTTTGCCAAGTTTGTCTGTAGACATGACAGTGGTTCATACCGAGATGCTTTCCTTCTAATGCTTGAATAAGTCTGTTAACAACAATACACGTTGCTCTGAAAGTGGCCGTGGATACAGACTGGACTGAAAATGAGAGAAAAAGCAGAAAATATTTGAAAGACCTTCAGAAAATCTGGAGACCACTTAAAGAATACAAGTCTAGCTCCATGGAAACAAAAGCTAAAGAAATGAAGGATTGTTGAAGTCCTTTAACACAATACTGAACATTTTATTTGATTGGATTCGTAAAAGTTTATGTTTAAAAAAAAAGGGTGAAAAACATTTAAGAAAGAAAACTGAAGCACAAAAAGCATTTTTTCCTTCCTGTGAATAGATTGATGTTTACACATAGAAAAGGGTGAAAATATGAAAGAAAACTGGAAGTATTGCTCTGCTAGATGACTTCATAGTTTCAGTGTAACCACACACGAGCATGCTGGGCCGAATATTCTCACTTTCAACATGTCAGCTTCTCACACAGAAGATCATTTAGCGAAGCTAAGCTAACTGACGGGAGGATGAAGGGCGTAAAGATGAGGAACGACTTTCAGTAGCGGTTCTTTGTTAAAGCTCAGATGATCCGTCCCGCTGATTTCTGTTGTCTCTCTTCTAACTTGTCTCCAGATGTGTTCGGCGTGCCAACATCCCGGTGCTACTCTGGGCTGCTTCTTTAAAGGCTGTCCTAATAAGTACCACTACAGGTGTGCTCTGGAGTCAGGTGGGTGTCGATCCAAGTCGCTGGTGTATCTTCTGCTTCCCTCCACGTCTGCTCTGATTTGTGCGCCATCTGCTCCTCTTTCCTGATATTTGCACTTGGTTTGTGTGAAGTTACCGTTCTTTGTGAAATGGATCGATCCGTACAGCTGTAGCTGTGTGTGAATGACGTTATCCGTGCGCTTGCTGGTCTGAAAACGGGCTGTTTTGTGAGGTGTGGCTGGCCGTCATCGCTTCCACCAGCCCTGAACTTGCATGTGTGGGCGGTTGAATCAATGTGCCGTCTCCTCTTGTTCCTGCAGACTGTGTCCTGATTGAAGAGAATTTCTCCATGAAGTGTAAGAAGCACAAAGTAAGCAGAAAGAAAACCTTTAATTAAATCTGTAGGATGGTGGAGAGGATTTCAGTCCTTTTAATCTCTGCTCTTTTCTCAGAACAAAACTATCAAAGCACCTCCAGGGAGCCGATGGGACGACAGGTGACAGTTAACAGAAGCCTCCTGAGGTGAGCCTCCTCTGCTCAGATATCTGCCGCAAGTTGCATAGAAACCACTTTTCTAGCAGGTGCTGGTGTCGGTTCAAAGCTGGTTCAGATGATAAAATCTTGTCTGAAGCAGTTTGTTTGTCTAACAGCCAGAACGCCTCTTCAGAGCCGCTCTGTTACATCATTTCAGCGTGTTTTCAGTATAAAAGCTGAACCTCCTGCAGCGTGAGATGTGCAGAAATGCTGCTCTACACAGCAGGTGTGGTTTGTCGGGATTATCACTGCAAAGGCTGCTTCTGAAAGCTGCTGCAGTCAGGATTTATAAAGATGTCTGCACCAGGGTCTGTAAATAGGCAGGTGGTGCCATTAAAACAGAAATCAGCCCAGTTTTTCAGCGATGAATTCACTTTGCATCCATGTTGAAGCTCAGTTTAATCCTCTTCATAAGGAGGCCTATGTTTTTGTCTCCTGTCTGAAATGACAAAATAAATTATATTTCTTTACAACTACAAGGGCTGCGTTTTAATCTTGGTCTCTACAGAAAGCTGAGTAGATTCACCTGGAACACAGTAGAAATTACATTTTATTTTCAGTGAGAACCAGAGGACAGCAGCCCAGTTCATCTAGTCTTGTCTGATCAGGAACAAAGCTGAGCAGTTTTCCAGGTGTTCTAATAGCGGCGTTACACAGGTAAATATCTCAGGAAGCCACCAGCTGATGTTGATGATGGACACCTCCATCAGTAGTCAGGAGGGTCCAGGGATAGCCCCACATTCACCTTAGAAACACCATGAGGGTCCAGAAAGAAGTGAAGCCTGAGATAGTCCTGATAGGAAGAGTGAACCCTTCACTATAAAACCTCCTTCGTCTCCATGGACACCAGCTGGACCAGGAGTCAGGAGAGCACATTAGCCGAGTTTGTAGTGATCTACTGTCATTGAAGGAACTCCTGAGTCTTACTTCGGCTTAAATGGATGCTGTATTCTTTGAAGGTTTTATTACCGTCACCGCTTTATCTGAGATCCGAACTTTAAGTAGAATTAGAGCGACAACACAGTAAAACGTCTTTATTCGCATCATCAGGACATTTCACCAGCTGGACTGTTTTATGTGTTTTTTGTCTCGGCGCTTCACTCTTATAGAAACTTATCCCACGATGAGGTTTGAACGTGTGACTTCACAGCTGAGCGTAGCTGTCACGTGATGTTTAATCAGCCTGCCACGTCTTTCCCCGTCTTATGCTGCTGGAGGCTTGGCATCCCCCACCGGATTCCTCAAGAATATGAGGAGGAACTCACACTTTCTCCCAGTTACTCTGTCCTCTCTGCAGCTGCCTCCTCTTCCTCCTCTTCCTCCCTCTTACCGGCTGTGAGAGAGTGGAAAATAAGGAGTGAGTGTGGAGAATATAAAGCAGTGCAAATCCCATGTAAGCATGCTGTATCTGAAGCTCAGACAGAGCAGAATCACAACGGGACCGTACTGTCACCCCTAGAAAGACGACTAGAAGCTAGAGCGAGTGGATTGGTCAAACCATTGATGCTGCAGGTTTGAAGCCTGGATCAGTAAATTAACGCTCGCAACATCTTAATTTTTCATTTAAAACAATCATTCAGCCCCAGTAAGAAGTCGAATACTTACACCACTCATCTCAATATGATGGTCTTGAGTCAACCAACACCTGGTAGTAGTACATTTCTACCGCCACAAGGTGGCGTCCAATTTACCAGCCACCAAAAAAACAACAGCTTAACGCGTCAGTGTGTCAAGGCTCTGGAACAAAGAGTGTATCTCTACGAGATTCAACCCTCAACTTTATTTATATAACACTTTATTAAACACATAAGAGCAAGTCTAAGTGCGTTACAGAATAAAAGGCGATTAAATTACACAATAATCAATAAATCGAGTTTTATTCGTGTAGCCCTTTACAATAACTAACGGGTACTTTACAACAGTCATAACTTAAAAATGAAAATAATACAAATAAATCCAGTAAACACAATAATAGTTTTATTATTTTTGTAACTAAGCAGTAATATAAAGATATAATCCATGAAGTAGATCATAGAAAGAAAAGCCAAAAGAGAAAATCTCTCTCAAATGTACGTTTTGAGTCTTGTTTTTAAAGCTGACGAGTTTCTGTCCCTGCACACGAACCAGCAGCTGCTTCCATCAGACCAAAACCCAAGGATCCCGTTCTGTTTGTACCTCCTGAACATGAGGAAAATGAGGTCCAGTACAGCCTCCTGCAGCTCATCAGTCTACCACTATGACGTGGTCTGAGAGCAGCATGCAGCTGCAGGTCCAGCCAGTAAGCAGCAGTCAGGAAAAGCTCTGATACCAGATGAAGTTTGATGTTAGCTGTGAAGATCAGATCATGGGTCTTACCTCAGAGACGATGGATAAAGACGTTTCTATGGGTTTGCTTGAAGTCTTTAAGTTTGTTGCGCCTGAGTTTACGGTCCCATCATGAAAAAGCCTCATGAAGCTCTCTGATGATGCTTTAAATGAGCTCAGTTAGCCGGTGTTTGAAAAGCTTTTTCTGACCACAGATTCATGTCGTATGACTCCGTCACATCATGATGGGCTCAGCGGGAAGATGTTAAGATCTGAGGATTAAAGTCATTTTCTCTCCATTTATCTTTTTTTTTTTTTTTGTCCTTCTCGCAGCATCCTGCAGGGGTTCTTCTCCCCCTCTCTGCGCTGGTAACCATGGCGACAAGGGACCAGTGTTCTTCTGACTGACAACTAGCACCAACAAACCTTAACTTCAACTTCTGCTCTTCAACTGCACTGTTAACCCCAACACTGCGACTGGAAGGACCCCGGTCATCCAAACCTTCCTCAGTCCAGCCGGTACTCGTCAGCCAACGCCCCCCCCCCCCCGGGCTGAGGATGGAACTTGCTGAATTTGCCGTGTGTGGTTATTTATACAGGATTTTCTTTCTTTTTGGATTAAATATGAATAACAATCAGAGATATTTAATTTTTTAGAGATTTTCTAAGTATTTGATTATATTTGGTTTATTTATTCCTGAACTTTGGGCTTATTAGCAGTTGTCAGAGAGGTTTAAATGTGTGTGTAAGTGTGTGTGTGTGCTGCTTCTTTTACTTTAAGTTATTGGTAAAGCAGTTTGATGTTGGAGTCTGAAGCCAGTTTTACGGAGATTGTGGTTCGTTATTCTGCTGCCACATCCAGGGACCACCACCCGTGGAAAAGTGGCCCAGAACGCCGCGGCTGATGTGGCAGGACGAGCTGATCAGTGTGTGTTTGAATGTATTTTGTGAGGAGGCACGGCCTCATGCGATCGCTCTCTGAACTCCAGGCTCGCCTCTTCCCATCTGAATGAAACTTTTTTTGTGTGTAACTCGAAGCACTTTGGTTTCCTGCGTCGGGCTGGGGGCGTTTAACCGCGTCCACGCCGTTTGCCTGTTCTGCCTTTAAATCAGTTCTTTAAAAGAAAAAAAAAGTCTGATCTTGTCATGGAGATGATGAATGAATAATTTAGGCTTGGTTTGACGTCTGCAGCACATGTAAAACCTCTCCAGCTGCAGATCAGCTACACTGCACAAACACGAGGGATGTAGCACTGATTTGGTGCTCAGCTGAACGTTTGGTTCGTATTGGTTTGTGGTTCAGGTTAAACTCTTGACTTGGGCCTCAACTGTTGTGAAAAAGCCTTATCAGACTTACAGAGGTCTCCACAGTTTTCGTACCCTGTAGTTAGGTGGATGTACGTACGAGGCTTCCTCTGGATGTCCTGATGACTGAATGCAGCTTGTGTGCACTTTTCTGTTGCAGTCAGTAATAATCGGAGGCACAGAGAGAACTCTGACTCTCTGAATAAAACATGTACCGCGATCTGCTCCCAGGGTTGAATCGGGTGTAGAGGTCCGACTTTAGCCCCTCAGCCCGTTTGTTTCAGAGGAAGTCTGTGTGATCTGTTGCAGTCTTTGTGTACTTCTACATGAGCACCACTAGGGGCAGCGCCAGGCCGTCTGAGACCAGCCTGGTCCGTTAAACCATGACTGTCACAGACTGAGGCAGCTGAAGGCTCATGAAACACTCTGAAAAGCCCAGATCTCACCCTGAACATACGCAGCGACGCTGCGGACCAAGCTGCGTGACTTGTGTCTCCCTGTTTGTTAGCGGAACAACTACAGATTAATTCTGCAGGTATAAAAAATACCGTTTTAAATGAGGGACAAATGTTTCCTAAAACTGAATTTTTGTATCTTCAGACATGCAGAATTAATCCGTACTTGTAAATTTAATTTCTGCCTGAACTTTTTTTTAACAAATTAAAATATGGAGATAAACGTTAGGAAGCTTTGGTCCCGTGCTAGCGCCGTATGAAAACACCACAGCTGTTCCATGTGTGCCATCGTTTATGTTCTGCGTTTGTTTTTATATTTGGTTGCAGTGAAATGTGGGAATATTTAGTATCAGCTAACCTGGAGTTTCACTGCAGTTCTTTCTTTTTTTACTTGCAATCAACTTCTACCAAATAGAGATTTTTGGAATATGTTCTTACAAATGTACAAAATGTTTGTATTCTTAATTAATTTCTTGGTGTTTATCTCAGGGCCGAACCTCAGATATTGTAATGATTTGATTTCTATGTTCAGGGTTGTTTGTTGTGTTAACCCCACCTTGACGAGAGTATTGAAACTCGTAGCAGGATGTGGATTTTCTCCTCTGTCCTGGTACACACTAACCCTTCCCTTACATTCCACGCCTCCACCTGTCAGTGCTGTGGTGTTTTTAAGTTAAATATTGGACTTGGACTGCCAACCCATGTTGTCATATGTCAGACTTTTTTGTACTGTCTCGTTCACCTTTTGGAGTGTCAGAGGGCTTGTTATTGTCAAAATTAAATATTTTGTTCAGTGTTGTGTTAGAGTCAGATTTATTGAATAATGAGATTATACTTATGTGCCAATAAGAATACACAAAACACCAAAATGATCAAAACTGCATGCAGAATGGTGAACAGTCTGCATTTATGTAGCTCTTTTATAGGCTTATGGATGATTAATAATCCATTTCTAAAATATTAGATAACTCACCTGTTATTAACACAAATATCTAACCAGCCAGTCACATGGCAGATCAACACACGTAGTCGTGTAAAGATGGTGAAGATGACTTGCTGAAGTTCAAACTGAGCATCAGAATGAGGAGGAAGAAAGGGGATTTAAGTGACTTTGAACATGGCATGGTTGTTGGTCTGAGTATCTACTGGGATTTTTTGACACAACCATCTCCAGGGTTTACAGAGAATGGTCTGAAGAAGAGAAAATGTTGTCAGCAGTTGTCTGGACCAGAATAACTTGTTC
>CM047995.1:23891714-23911451 GCA_026261665.1 Melanotaenia duboulayi | reverse complement strand
CTGAATAAAATTTTTGTTGCTCTGCTTAGTTGCATGGCCAATGAAAACTAAACGGCCGTCTTATGTAAAAACTAGGTTGAAGTGCTATGAATCTGTTCAGGCCGTCCATGGAGATGGTGAAAATAAATTATTCAGTGGCTCCAGCTCTGAAATACTCACCTGTCAGACTTCCTAATTTGTTGCTGTAGTTATATGAATATAATGTGTGCATTTATTTAGTAGAGCTGCATAAATCTAATTTATTTCCTTGCTCTTTTAAATTTAATGTCAAAGTTCTGTAAAGTCTGGATGTAAACATGGTCCGATAAATTCACCAGTCAGTAAGTTGTTGCGTTGTGCTTCTCTACCTGCTGATTTCATTATTTTAAAGCACGAGTTTGCTGGGATAAAAACAAAACAAATTAATAAAAAATAAAGACAAAACCCAAATATCACTCCAACACAGATTCTCATTTTATTGACTAAATCTCAGCTTACAGGAAGACAACTGTATTGCAAAGACCAAAGTGAATACGACTGCTGTAGTCATCTACTGACTAAAAGAAGTCACCAGACAGAAAGACAGTGGAGCTCCAGTACAACACGTCACATTATAGATGAGATGATGAAGCAGTGCTGACTGACTCAGACGAAGGAAGCAGGAGAAAGGGAAGTTAGCTCATGAATCAGTAACCCAGTCATCATTCAAACAATCAATCACATTACTGAATGAAAATTCGGTGCAAAATGTCTGCCGTGTTGTTGGAGGTGCAAACAATTACACTGCGAAGGTTTCTGGTAATATTTCAGTCCTCTACAGGTGACTTCATGGCTGCTTCCAGCACCAATGATAACAATAACTATAAGAGATCCCATCCTCACAGTGGCGGGGCTACACTTTTATACAAGGGGGGCAAGGGGTGGGCAAGACTTTATCAGGGGGGTCGTGTGGTAATAAGGGAAATAATTGTGTTCCCCTCTCTAACACTGCTGTGAAAACTGGTCACATTAGAGATAAAACATCTTCATGTTAATAATCTGAATCAAGTGGAAATATTAGCAACAAGTTCAGAAAGGTTCATGGAAACGTAAGATGGTTGTTTGGAGCTTGATGTGGTAGTAAGGGATCAGTTCTGGTTTACTTCCTGGTGGGGGTAGACTGGATCCTTGTGTTAGGCCGTAATGATGTGTGGCTAGCTCCACGTTGCTAGCTGTCAGGGCGTAGTGACACCGATGATCCATGCAGGTCTGGAGGGACTTTTCTGTCCTCCTCCAGTGACCTGTCAATCACTAGAGGTTGCACCTGGGGTGTGACGTCAGATTTCAGAGGGGGCCAGCGTCCCGTGGTCCCCACTCTAGCTCCACCCCTGCATCTACAGACGGTTTATGTAGGCCTCTCCAGTAACACCACTTCCACCAAACAATACCTCTTCAACACATAGCAGATGATTCACTTTCTTAAAGCCTCGAGGACTTACGGCGAGAATTAAAGAAAACGTCTTGATTTAAATGTATGGTATCACTAATCAGGACTTCCTTTTCTTACTTATGTGAGCTTAGAGCTTTCAGAGCAAAGTATTTCGAAACAATCCATCTTCTATACCTGCTGTGTCTAATTTGGGGTCATAAGGAGGCTGGAGCCCATCCCACTGGGCAAGAGGCCCAGTATGCCCTGGACTGGTCACCAGTTCATCACAGAACCAGCACAAACAACCACATCAGAGCTAGCCTACATGTTAGCTTGAAATGTAGGCGTGGCTTGGTTTTCCTTTTTCATTTGTTCGTTTTTAGATGTATGGATCGCCATAGAAGAATGTTTGTGGCATGTAGTGTTTTGTCCTGTTAAAAATCAGATGTTATCGGCTGGGTTTGGGCCTTCAGTTAACTTTCAGCCAGTCAGCGTTCCCTCAATGCAGAGTCAACTCTGTTTTTATAACGTGCTCTAGTTGTCTTTGAAGGTTGTTTTCTGGAGAAATCTTTTGCCGAAAATGACAAATTGATCTAATTTTTCTGAACGGAGAACTTATAATTTGCAGAGAAGCCTGAGAATCCAGATTTTTAAGATTTAATTACTTTTAATGTTTTGTGTCCACTACGTTTTAAGGTTAAATAGCACTGAGTTGTTATCGATAATTACGGTAGGCTTGATTGTGAAATGTTGCGAAAACGTGGTTTATCAATCATTATCACCAAAATTGTCTGGCGTTCTCACATTTTCACAGTTTGTAATTTTCTCTTTCACAATACTCACAAATTTGCTATCTTTTTCAAGTTGAACATGGGAATACCAAACAAGACTTATCAACTAATGCTGTCATCTACTCCCAGGCACTTGCAACAAGACAGCTGGAACACATCTTTAGCTATTTGGACGTCTGGTGAATTATCCAAAATCGTTCAGTCTGAGGGCAATAAGAGCTACGCTAACAGATATGTAAAGATAATGTGTTGTATTCTGTTAGCATTACTTTATCAATTAACATTTAGAAAGTATAATGTTGCCCTTCATGACTGGATTCATAATCTTTCACCACTATTGCCGAATTTTCTTTCCTGTTTGGGAGATCACTCAGAGCAGCTAGAGACAAAACTAGCAACTGTCAGGACAAACATAGTACCTCATAGAGAAGAGAGTTGCCACTACTGCCTGAGGATAGCAGAATCCAGTTGCAAGTGCCCAACAGAATGTTTTTTGTTTGTTTTGGACAAACTTTAGCTACATCGAAAAGAGCTAGCAATGCCGTGTGCAACTCATATCAGCTAGTCACAGATGTTTAAAGAAATAAGGGTAGAGCAGCTGGAAATTTCAGACTTTGCATCAATAATCACATCATCTGGAAAATAAATCATCTGTAAAACTTTCTTTTGGCAGCGTCGGCTCCACAATTGATAGAAAAAAACTAAAACAAAAGAAAAAAATGTATATGAGAGCACAGCACTCCTTTTTATCAGGCTTTGAAATGATATGCTAATGTAGTTCAGTTTGCTAAAACAAAAGGGTAGTAAGATTTGTTGGTATAAAGTTTAAACATGTTCAGGTTTTCTGGATTCAGCAGCACAGGTTGATGCTGAGTGTGTTACAGAAGTAGGAAGGCTAACAGCCTCCTTAAAACCAAACAGCTTGCATATGCATAACAACACCAAATCTGAAGTCAAATCATTCAAGGTTTTCATGGTGAATACTGCAGATGACACGATGAGCTCATGTACAGGCCTCATACGGTCATGTAGATCTCATGTGCTAGGGCACACGCAGTAAACGCCGCAGAGCCAGCGCTGCTTGCAGCTGGCTAACAGGGAGACAACTGGCCCAAGTGTCCGCATCAGGACTGTCTTTTGTTCTGAGTCAGAAGGCTGCAGATGAGGTCAGAGATTGTCACAAGATGTAGTAATTTGCATACACACCGACTGATCCGGGAGCTGCAGCTTTGAGGAAGATGATGAAAAGGCTCCATGTAGCTGAGTTTAGCTGATCCTCAGTCACTCTCGCAAGATAAACATGTTTGCAGCTAAACTACGTCTACTGAGAACGACAGCCTGGGACAGAAGAAACATTGAGGTTTTTACAAGAGAGCGTTTTTTTTAACCACATACACGTTCATGCAGGTTTGTGTCTGGAAAGCATTAGCAGCCATTCCTACGATCTGTAAGGAATGGATTAACTTTTTAGCTATTATTTGTAACTTGGTAGAAAAATAAAAACTTTCAAGCTTCACCATCTCATTAGAGGCCTTTTAGAAGCAAATCTCATCAGATCATCACACTTGTAATGAAAACTCAAGCCTCTCGCTCTTTGTCTTCATGCTTGTTTTTTTTAAGTTGGTGAAATGATTACACAACAATAGTACAAATACATCACACAGAATACAAACTAATTATTGTTCAGGTCCTTTTAGCCCTAGGATGTCTCAAGAGATGCAACTCAGGTATTTGCTCTTGGACAAAATGCAAGAAATTGTGCTACTGCAAAAAATTCACATCACATTTTACTGTTCTTTTTTTTTCTTCTTTTTTTTTTTTTTTTTTTTGTAAAGCCAGTTGAAATTGTTCGTGAAGTGTGAGCATGCAGTTCATAAAAGTTGGCTCTTGAATTATTTTTCTTCTTTTAAAGTCAGTTGGAGGTGATATTTTCTTTGTTTTTGATTATTTCTAAGCTAAAATGTTTTAAAGAAAATGTTAAACTTTCTGTAAAAATTACAATGAAAACAAAAGCAATGGAGGCAGAGTTTGTTTTTTTTTCTGTAAAAGTTTAGAAGAAAAACTAAACAAAACTAAATTTCAGGAGTATAAAATAAACACAACCCCAATTCCAAAAAGTTAGGACACTGTGTAGAATATAACTAAAAATAAAAAGCAACGATTTACAAATCAGAAGATAAATAACATGTCAGATGTTGAAATTGAGACATTTTGTTTCATGGAAAATATGAGCTGATAGCGAATCTAATGGCAGCAACACACACACACACACACACACACAAAAAAAAAAACAGTCTGTAAACCATTTTTTTCTCCAGTTGGAGAAAAAAATGGAATATTGTCCCATTCTGGTCTAAAGCAGGATTCTAGCTGTTCTACAGTCCTGGACCTTGTTTGCTGGAACTTTGCTTTCATGAGGGACCCAAGATCACCAACATCCAGTTTAGACCTTCAGCCTTGTCCCATGCATACAGAGATTCCTTCTGATTCTCCAAATCTTATGATATTACACAATGTAGATAGTAAGATCTTCAAAAATTATATTTAGGAAAATTTTTTCTGAAATTATTCTACAATTTTTAACCCAGTTTGTCTCAGAGTGGTAAACCTGAGCCCCTGTTTGCCTCTGAGAGACTCTGCCTCTCTGAAATGCTCTGTAATGCAAATTGTTTTACACTTTTACAGATGTGTTGCTTCCATCAGATTCAAAATGAGCAGATATTTTTCATGAAATGGTAAAATGTCTCAGTTTCAACATCAGATATGATGTTTATGTTCTGCTGGGAATGAAATATGAGTTTATGATGTCGGTAAACCATCATCTTCTGTTTTCATTTACATTTTACTCGGCATCCCAACTTTTTTGGAGTTGGGATATAAAGACATCATAATCCTTCTCTCTCACTCAGGACTGTACCAGGAGTGGCTGCATCCTCTATCTGACATCTATTCATCATCTGACATATTAAAATGTGTTTCAGAGGTTCCGGCTGAGCCTCATCATCACATTACAATTTCCAGTCGAATGGAAAACAAAGGAAGCTACTTTACAAAAAGAAAAAAAAAAACAATAGAAAAAATAGTCTTTTTAGATTAAAATAAGTAATAATAAAATTCTTAGAGTTAAATCCACTTCTTTAAGATTCATACATACACAACACACACCAACACACTCACACTTTCACGTTTATGTTACAACTGAAACCACCGTTTGTGATTAAGTCCTTCGTCCCTTGGCTTCATGAAAACTTCAAACATCGCGCTTCGCTCCGCCGCCGTTTGCCTTTTTTTTTTGCTGAAGTATTGCTTTAAGAAATACATTTTGGTTTTCTGTCATGATGGTTTTAGTGATAGGATTTTTTTTTGGCCTATTTTACAGAAGGATTCGTCAACGATGCACAATTTGAACATTAGGTGTGAAGTCCAAACAGGACTTCTGTCGACGTCTGCCGAAGACATCAGACCAAACGAGGAATGTGTGGACAAAAACGTCCTCTTCAACTGTCCTCTGTGCTCCTCCGTTCCAAGATGTTTAAACCAGGATACATGTTAATACTTAGTCGGCTTTTTTTAAATGCATGCACAACTAGGATGGGAGGTATAAAGTGTGTAAAACCTTCTGAAGAGCTCAGACGCAGATTTCTATGGGTGTAGCCACCAGCATGCGCCCACCTGGAGAGCTGTTTTCTCGTGGGATTCGGTCGTAGCTGTTGGTGGACGACACGGAGCTGTTAGTGGAGACGGACACAAAATGGTGTCCACCACCTGGCTCCATCATCCCTCCTTTGGCCGCAGCGCCGCCGCTCCCCCTCTCCACCACCATGGGAGACATGGGAGAGTGGGGGGACATCGGGGAGCGAGGCGACAGAGTCTGCTGCTTCATCCTCTCCACCAGGAGCTCCTCATCTTCTTCTCCAGATGAAGATGTTGAAATCGTGCCTTCCACCTCTCCTCGTGGACTCCCTCCACCTCCTCCTCCTCCTCCACCACCGTTGCCGACCCTCTCCCCGCCACCTCCTCCAGCTGCGCTGCCATTGTTGTTGTTCTCTGTGTCCAGCATCCATGAGTGGCTGAAGTAGCCGAACACCTCTTTGACGGAGCAGCGTCTGTCCTGCTCCACCGAGAGCAGTCGGCGGAACATTCGGAGCGCCTGCTCGGTGAAGCGCCTCCACTGCGACGGCACCGCGTTCGTCCTCCTTCTCTGCCAGCGGATGAACTCCTGGTAGAATAAATCGGAGGGCAGCGCCTTCTCCCAGGGGAAGTTTCCAGTCAGCATGCAGAAAAGCAGAACCCCAAACGCCCAGACGTCCGTGCTGTAGTCCACGCAGAAACCCTCGTGGCGGGACACATCGCAAAGCTCCGGAGCCGTGTAGGGGATGGTTCCACTCACCTGGAGGAGAATGCAAAAAGGTCGTAACCATGGAGACAAGACAGTGACAGTAAGAGCAAAACCGGAGAAGTTACTCACTCTTTTCACCGGCGAGCCAGCCCGACGGGTCATACCGAAGTCGGACAGTTTGACTTTGCGGCACTCTCGGTCAAAAATGAGAATGTTTTCAGGCTTGATGTCCCTGTGCACTAGCTTCTTACAGTGCAGATAGTCCAGAGCGATGGCTACTTGGTGCACACATCGCTTTGCAACTGCCTCAGGAAGACCAACCTTTAGAAACAGAAAGATGGAGAAGACATGCAGAACAGTTAGATGTTTCCTACTGCAGCCACCGACAAAGTTTGCCCACATGATGAGCATTGGTCCAGCTTTGTGCCTTTGGAGAATTAGAACTTTATAACATAAGAATAGCTAAATTAGTAAAAGATGACACGTTCCTTTAATGTTGGATGCAAAACAGTTTTACATCATTAAAAAGACCCTTTATGTAACTTTTTTCAACCTTAAAACTCAGCTTTCTGGACTTGTTTGATGCCACACGTCCCAAGGCTGAGAAACCTCGTTATACAACGCCGCGACATTGCAGCTTTCGCTTTACACACCACGTTACACACTAGCAAGCAGGTATCAACACACTGGTCGTTCTGAACTTTATCGCAGGAAGAGAGGAAAAGAACAAGAGACAGAGCAAGAGATGAAACAAGAGAGAAGATAAGACTCTTTTACTGGCTGGACAAATCTCACAGCTCAGGCAAGATGGATGCTGAATTAGCTGTAGACAGGACGCGCATCACTGAGTGAATCTGCAAAAGTTCTGCACTGTGTCTTTAAAATCCTAAAAAGGGAAAAAGGCCGTAGATTAGATAGGGATGTGTCTCTACCAGGATCTAGCATCTCCTTAGATCTCCTGAAATGATTTTCTAACTGCAATTAATTATTTAATAACGATGATAATAACAGTCACTCAGTCAAAACTTTGTTCTCTTAGTATAATTCAAAAGATTAGCTGCTGTATGAAAGAGGAGGAGATACTGATGCCTCTAACACCACAATTTCTAGTTAATTGCAATGAGTCAGTTAAGTTCATAAAGTTGAATTTAAGTCGTGGATGCCTTGTACTGTGTGGTTAAATTGCATTTCTGTGATGTTGATGATTGCACCATTATGCAAGCTGTCCTTTCTTCTCTTTATAAAGATGTAAAACAAATATGCCAACAAATGTTAAGGGGTTAAATACCTCCCTCAAAACACAAAAGCATCGCCTGAAACATCATTCTCTCACAGCGATTCATCATTATAGTTTTAAAATGGGTATTTTCCTCAGAAAGGCAAATACACTCTTTCTTGTGTCATAAAACAAAAACTAGAGACAGGGAAAAAAACAAAGAAAAAAAAAGATGCCTTTGTTCAAAGCTGTCCAAATATTTNCTTTATAAAGATGTAAAACAAATATGCCATATGTTACGGGGTTAAATACCTTAAAGCTGTCCAAATATTTTTGTACTGCCCCTTGTGGCTGTGGAAAGCTAAAGCAGGAAGCCACATGTTTGCAGCACTATGCAAAAGTTTGTTCCAGCTCTGAATCTGTGGCTCCGTTCTAATCTGTTCACCTCTCAGATGATTGGATATTAACCCGTCTCCTCACTGGGACAAAGACATGAGAGAACATAGCTCCGGTTCTTTCTTCACTCCACCGGCTTCCAGTCAATACAGAATTGATTTTAAGATTCTTTAAGTGTTTCTGAATGGGTTGGCCCCAGAATACCTACCAGATCTCATTGTACCGCATCGACCACACTTGTACTGTGTGGTCTGCAGACAGCCTCTCCACCTTTAGATCTTTGCTAAAGACATACTTGTTTAGCTTGGCCTTTGGCTGAACACATGCACCCTACTGGGGTTTTTATGTTGTACCTTTGTATGTTGTTCCTGTGTTTTCATATTTTATTGGTTTGTGTAAAGCACTTTGGAGGCTTTGGATGTAAAAATAAGGTTGACATTGGTAATTAACAACTTTCTTAATTGCGACATCTTTTATTAAAACCTTACATACAGTTAAAGATGCATTACGTAACTTTCCGACCGCAAAACTCATTTGATTTCTGAAGCCGTCGCTACCCAGCAACTTCCCGAGGCTAAGAAACCGCATTATACAACTTTTCTTCCAGGACGCCGCGTGATGTTCCAGCCGAGTTTTACTTTACGCACCGCGTCGCATGCTAGCAAGTGTATATAAACACTCCGGTTGCTTTGAAGCACCGTTCAGCAAAGAAACGTGAGAAGACATCATCGGAAAGAGAAAAAGACAAACAAGAGATAAGACAAGAGTTAACACAGGACTGGCCTTAACTGGCTGGAGAGAGATCACAGTACAGGTGGGATGCAAGCTGGATGTCGAATTAGCCGTCAATAGGGGGTGTGTCACTGAGAAAAGTGTCTTCAATGCAGCCGCGGTTAAAACTGATGTATCTGCTGATATTGTGACTTGCGGCTTTAAGAAAGGAATTCTGAAATTCTACATTAGTAGATATAAGATGATATTCTCTAAATCAACTTCTTCCGAATCTAATCTGAACCGTCTGTCTTCAGGAGATTTACTCTGAAACAGATATCTTGGCCAAACGCATTAATCCAGAAGTAAAGAAGCAATAATCAGAGCGTCAGCGGTTGTTTTCTACCTGTGGAGGAATGATATCGAAGAGATCTCCTGCCAGCGCGTACTCCTGTGCGAAAACGTAGTACTCGTCTGTCTCGAAGGCGATGCCGAACATGTTGATGATGAAGGGGCAGGGGGACAGGTAGAGGGAGACGCTGTACTCCCGAATAAATGACTTCAGCTTGGTCGTCTTCTTTTTTAGGAACTTCAGTGCCATTTTTGTACCTTTAGAGAAAAGACAAGAGATTTTCTTTTCTGTTAGTTCTGGGGTTGGATAATGTTGCTTGTATGCTCTGAATGTACGTGATCCCTCACCTCTGATCTTGTGGATGACCAGGTCCACCTTCCCGTAGGTGCCCTTGCCCAGCTCCCTGATCACCTCGTAGTACTTGTTGACCTCCAGTCTCTCCAGGTTTTGGGCGGCGATCAGCTGCAGCTCATCCAGGATGTCCATGTTCGCTCGAGAAACCAGCGGAGAGGAACTCATGCTGGGGACTGCTTCAGATACCGGACTGGAGGAAGAAAATGGCAAACGGACGCGGAGGCGGGTGCAGGTGTCACTGTAGAAAGACAAGAAACATTTTTACTCCTTTTACTAACATTTCTTATTGGTTAACCTTCTGGTGTTTGATGTTTTAGCCTGTTTTTTAGATCTGAGACTAATAAAGAATATAAAAAATAAAATAAGCTAATATTTTTATTGTTTCTAATAATCGAGCTGAGTGCATATCATACGTTTTCAGTCACATTTCATCAATAATCTATTGAACTGGTTTTGATCAACGTTTTTCCATCTGACCATTTTCAGAGGAAAGTGTTTTTAATTTATTAAACAATGTGAATTATTTATAAAATTAGTCATAAAAATGGCTCATAACACGATAGATGAACTGCTGTTGCATAAAAGAAAATTTAGCAAAAACAGTTTTAAATGGTTTCTTTTTCCCATTTCTTTTAGTTGCATCCAGCAATTTAACGAAGCACCACCATCTAGATGCAGTTTGATGAGCAGAAATGAAAACTTCCAGTCATTTAGCGGACGATGAATTTGATGCAACTTTGAAGTGAAAGAGAAGAGTTGACTAACTGCAGGCAGGGGGCGGAGCCTTAGGTTGATGTCACTCTATACGGCCAATCACATGCTAAGAAGACTTGGATCGTACCATTGTGTAAAAGATGGGGGAAGGAGGGTGAAGAAATTAGCTAAAACAAAAAAATAAGCCGCATGCGGCTGCATTTAAATGATAATAAACGAAATGCTGACAGCAGAATTTGTTTAATGAAAATATCCATGACTTTACCTAAAGCATCATAATGTTCAGACTGTATTTATTTGATTAGCTTGTTGTGGTTCTGCGTTCAGCTGTTCATTTAAAAACACTGATTAAAACTTGTTTACCAACTGAAACAATTCACAACTGCTAACTCAGGCTAAAACAGAAACTCAGAGTCGTATGAATTCAGCTCCTCTCAGCGAGCTGGTTCTATGAAAGGAGCCGGACTTCCCATCGTCATGATGAATAAAGCAAATCAACATTTCCCACAAACATTTTTCAGCTATATGTGTGTGTGGAGTTTACGAACCACGGCCTGAGCAAAGAGAAATTTAAAGGTAGAAAGATATTTTAATATGTCAGTGGTTGGACCATGTTAAGGCTGACTAGGTTAGTAGCTGTTTACTAAGTTATTTTGTTCAATGTTAAAAAAAAATGTTAGAGGATGCTGTAGCTGTTGTCGTTCAGCATTTTCATGAAAAAATGTCAATAAAAACAGTTTAAAGAAACAAGTATAATGAAATGTGATGCAACTATAATCTAGATTATAAACCCTGGAAAAGAATTAGCTGGTGGAGAGACGGGCTTTTAAACTCCGGCAGCCAATCAGCACCTGAGAATCAGTCACATGGTTGTCCTCCATCTTCTGAGTCCTGCTGCTTGTTCCATGTGACGTCTTACCCACCTCCTAAGCTGTATGTAACATGATAAACCTAATCATCATAGACCAGAATGTGTCATTGATTAATAGAAAATGCCTCATGTTTACATTGTTTTTTCTAATCGTTCTAATCAGAAAACTGAGTCATGAAAGAGAAGAGTGAGCCAAAGATTTTATGAACAGGTGTAGAGAAAAGTGTCTTTAGTCTACATCTGTTATCTCAACATTACTGACGGAACAAAAGGCAGAAACATCCATAAAAAAGAGCGAAGTCTGTCATCTGTGTTTGACCGTGTGGCCGTAAATAACTTCCCCCGTTTCCTGTTCTAACGGGAGAATAAAAAGAAATGAGGAGGGGTTCAAGACTTCACCACAGTGCAGTATATGTGTGCTAGTCTGAGAGTTAAAAATGCATTTATGCACCCGAACAAGCCTTTAGTAAAGGAAGGAGACCTGAAAACGCTGAACATGGNAGTCTGAGAGTTAAAAATGCATTTATGCAAGACCTGAAAACGCTGAACATGTACGGATGATGGGATGTAAATGGGACGCTGTGTGGTGTGATGTTTGTTTTGGTTTCAAGGTCAGTGCTGTTGATGTTCAGCTCCAGTCTGCTGCTTGGATCTGCAGTGCGATCGTCACTGAAAATGCTAATTATCTGCAGTGAAGGCTTAAGTAATTCTAAATGCTACTCGCCAAGGGGGAATGCTGTGAGCCCCCCCAAACACACACACACACACACACACACACAACCAGCCAATAATAGCTTTTTCCTGCAGATCCATTCCCTGCTGCAGTGTGATTATTCTTAGTGATTGCTTTTGGTTTTTTCTCCTTCTTGAGCAGCCGGACCTGCCAAGTCCTGACCCACACTCTATAGATCCAGGTACATGTGGAGGAAACACACCAACACGCACATCCACACACTCATTACATAACCCGACGTGCTCATATTTACAGCACCTTCCATATCATCAACACACACTTCTGCCAATCTCCACAGACGACACTTTAAGATTCAGATGGAAACGGAGCAGCTGCGGGTCGTTGTAAGCTGCCTCATCCCACGTTAAACCATCAACTATGTGACAGAAATACCAGTTTAAGTACCTGTCATCCCCTCCACAGGCCTCTGCTCCTGTGTGGGTGTGGAATGATGTTTTTAATGTGAGAAACAAATGAGAAGTTGACAGAAGCAGGTGAGGAATGATGACTCAGTTTGTGTGATCATGGGAGCGCAGAGAGGACGTACTGTGTCTCTGACATGGTAAACACTCACACAGGACGGGGAGCAGGAGTCGTGAACATTGAGGCCCATTTGTTTCTGTCTGGGAGCAGAAATGCTGACTTTAGCAGCACTGCAGGATTCATGCAGTACGGTGTGTGTGCATGTGTGCTGGTGTAATGGATAAAATAATAATCCTGAGGATTCTGGTTAGCGGGTGGAGGATGTTTTTACATCTTTCGCTACAGAAAAAGCAGAAATATTCTATTGTAAAAATACTCAGTGGTACAAGTCGCAGATAAATGTCACCTCTGAATGTTTGCTGTTTTATATGAATGATATCATTATATCATCATTAATTATCCGACTCAGTATTGTAGATAGCATATTTAGAAATAATTAATTTTAGCCTTGATTTAACAGACACAAGTTTTAGGAAATTATTTTACATGTCTTTACCAACATTGTTGTATTTTTAAATTTAGAAAATTATGTTAGCAGCACACACACAAAAAGGCTGGAAGAGAAGTGAAGAAAGATAGAAAAAATTATAAAATATACAAGTAATAAAATTCTGAAATATTCTCCAATCAGCTGATTATCTGGTGTCAGGGTGTCAGGATTGGGTATAAAAGTAGTTTATAATCAGGGATATGATTATTTTTAATTTTTGTAATTTGCTTGGTAGCAGGTGAGTTTATTGGGTTCTTTTGTTCTCTGCCAAATCATCGGTATGTTTTATAAATGAAATGTATGATTATTATTATTATCGTTGTTAATTAGGATAAGGATACGTTATTTAAAAGGTCCAAGATGTTTGAGAAGTGCAGTGTGAACACAATCCCGGTCCGGAAGAATATTGCAGTCTAGCAATGCATGAATGCAGCCTAAAAGTAAAAGTTGAGATAAAATCTGTTCCGTGAAACACGTCTTCTTTCACAACTAATCAGACTTTTGCATTAGTAAAATAAAACTGTTTAATTCGGTCTGAATTGGACCAAACTGGATTGTAACAAATCAGACAGACTATTTAACTGGACTTGTACTAAGCTCGTTCATCTTGAGATGCTTTAAGCTGTGAGTTAGTGCTAACCAGATCAAATAAACTGAGTTTAAATGAAATGAATGTGAATAAGGAGCGATGTGTGAGCTGCTACAGCTGCAAACTGAGCAGAGTCCATGAGCTTTGAATGTGCTGCAGTTTAAATATAAACTCCACTCCTGGGAAAGCATTACTCACAATGAGCGGCTGCACTGAATTCTGGATGAAGTCTGATGAGTTTAACAACATTAAGCTTTTAATCACTCGAAACATAACCAGATTAACACACCTAGTGATTTATATGATGGAAACACAGTTGACTTGACTTCATTGTTTTCATGTGGATGGCGTTTTTTTATTTAAAAAATTGCATATTTAAAATATAATTTTAAAATGTTTCATTACTATATAATCAGCTATTTTAAAAATAGAAATTAGTTTAGTTGAATTTCTTTCTTTAATCATATATTATTTAATTAGATTAATTAATTATTTGTTCTGCACAAGAAGCCAACAAACCGAACTGAAAACAAACTCCAGGGCTCTCAGGTTACTTTAACATCGCTAACTCTTTAGGTTTCAGGCCTGCTGACTGTGGATATCTAACATTTAATCATGTCACGTCCGTGTTGGTAGTAACATGTAACGCTTACTTACTAGTAACGTCTTACTCTAACGTCATTACTTTTGTCAGTAACTAATACTCTAATGCATTACTCTTTAAGTAACTCAGTTATCGTTACTCTGGTAAAGGTCCGATTGTCCGTTGCTAGCTAAATTAATCGGTCTGCAGCTGTGAGCTTTTTCCTGTTTACAGCGGTGATGCAGGACGACGTGAACAGTGTTGCAACGTCCTCCATTTCTCTACGAAGTTGCTTGTAAGTATCGTCAGTCGTGGGTTGAGGGCTCCTCTGCTTGTTGTGAAGCCCTGCTGATTCTGTCCACTGTCAACAAAGCAATAACCCCTGGATACCTGAACGCAACATTTATTTATTTTAGGAACTAGCGTCCACAGCCCCGTTTCCTTGATTACTACGACCGTCCGAACCGGCATGGGCCTACCAACACACACACACACACACACACACACAACTTCACTTGGCAGAGACAATGCCAGGAATAACTAAGGAAATATGTAAATACAAATAAATATAACTAAGAGTTGGAGAAGGATAGAGGCTGAATATGCAGCGTAGATTTAACCTTTGAGCAGCTGTTATATTACTTTCTTTTTTTTTTTATAATCTGCTGGCTTAAATAAATTAGTGTTAAAAAATTACTTTGAGTTTCTTTTATATTTCCTACAGCATTGTAGCTTAAATAAATTATAGGGATATTATTGGGAGAATTTCTAAGAATACTCTTATAGAAAAGTAACTAAAAAGTTACTTTTTGGTATAAGTAATCAACAAAGTAACCAAATTACTTTTTGGGTGAAGTAACTAGTAACTGTAACTAGTTATTTTTTCTGTAACTAGCACAACACTGGTCAGGTGTGATGGTTTCAGTGGAGATCTGTGTGTTTGTATCAGCTGGTGTGTGTGTGTTTACCATACATAGGTTTGTATTTATACTGGACTCGCTGGACTTGATGACCGGGTGAGTGAATCATCAGGATAAGTGCCGGCTCCTCATGTGGAGAGGCTGTCTGCAGACCAGCTGTATGTGTGTGTTAGTCCTTGTTTTTCTGTAGAAATGGGTTTTAAATCTGGAAGAACACCAGACATAAGGGGTCGGCCAGAGTTATGAGGACAAAAATGGAGGACATCAAAGTTTAAAAAGATTTCTGAAAGAGGAATACCTTTTGTTCTTAAAGCCACAGTAAAGGGCTTTGGCAGATTTTCTCAGTGAGATGTCCCATAACGACGGCTAACTCAGCATCCCCCTCCATCCCACCTGTACACTGGACTCTCTCCAGCCAGTAAGACTCAGTCTGATGTGACTGTTGTCTTATCTCTTGCTCTGATAATGTCCTCTCTGGTTTCTTCTAGAACATGTTCAAAATGGCTGGTGTGTTGATATCCAGTTGCTAGCATGTGAGGCGATGTCGTATAGTGAAACTCAGCTGCCATGTGTGGTTCTAGGCAGGAACCCAGAGTGCAGTTCCTCAGACTCGGGACACTGCTGGGCGATGGCGGCTGGCCATCAAACGAGTCAGAAACACGTCAGAAAGCTACATAGTGCTACTTTCAGGTCCGGTCTCAGTTAGAGGTGGTTCAGGTATTCAGCTGTGATGGTTAAGGTTGGGAAAAAAGTGTTGCAGTGAAGGTGCTGCTGAGAATCAGCAGCAGAGATCATTTTGCTCCAGTTTTATGCTTCTTCATCTGTTCCCCGGTAAATCCAGAACATAACAGAAATTCTTCTCCTCACATATAATGCTCTTAGTGACCAAACTTCACTGGATCTCTTTTCTTTGTTCACCTACATAATATTAACAAAACGAGGAACATCCTGTCTCAGAGTGATGCAGAAAAACKACTCCATGCTTCTGTTACTTCAARACTGAACRACTGCAATTCATTATTATTGAYTGCTTTAAAAAAAAGCATAAGAAAATGCAGTAGATTTTCCACTACATTAAAAGGTAATGATTAATTTATAAATTTCACTGAAAATGTCTCATTAACAATTCAAATAATTGACTAGTTTTTTTAAATTATTCATCAGACACACATGCTAGCTTTATATTTTAAGGATGCGACATGCAGCAAAAAGATTCCAACCTGGACTGGCTGCTTTGAGAAACGTCTTAAAGTCTTAAAGGTTTAAGTTCGAGACTTCTTTATTGGTACACATGGGTAGATTCGTTTTGCAGAAACAAGGCTAGCATTTGACATTCCCTTAACAAAACAAAAAACATCCATCTGACAAGACTTTATCGAGTGACTAAAGCAAACAACCAAGTGCTCAGTTTTGCGTTATTAATCAATATAAAAGCAAGTAAAAATATAAAATAAAGTAACTAAAAACAAGATGGATAAAAATAAATAAATGAAAAGCACAAAATAACAAAAACAATTAAAAAAAGCCTGAGGATCTCTGGGATAAAAACCAGGATAAGAACAGAATTTAAGTAATAAATAGAGCTAAATATAAGATGAATACACTTGTTACACACTTGTTCTTTGTTTTTTTTTTTACTAATTTTGAAGTTTATTTCTCACATATTTATGTGGCACGTTTTTATCCACGCGGTTGTGGAAAAAGACATAAAACACACCATGTTCCTTTCAGCTGGCCACAAATCCACTCCACCGCCTCCTCCTGCTTCCTCTCTCAACACTCTTTGCCACCAGGTTTAAGGCTGTGAGGAAACAGAGCGGCGACCAGCTGACTAAATCCCAGACTGCTTATGCAACCAGCAGGCAAAGCCGACCAGCCCAGCACATTCAGCGAGCCAAGGCGATGATCGCAGCCATGTCCACCCCCGCCGATGCTGCCCTCCAACAATTACAGCAACGCCATCTTCATCCTTTTCCCCAGTACATGTGCTGCTAACACACACTCCTGCTTCCCATGTGATAAACTGCAGCAATGCAACACAAAGCCATTAAATTTTCACTCAACGCACAATTTGTCCTGTTTACACAAAGCAAGCATGATCATAAGAAGTGGCGGAACACTGTACACACACACACACACACACACTAGGTGTGTGACCATGTACTGACAGTGAACAGTGTGTATGAGAGAAAATAATGAGCGAGGGAAGACAGAGACAGCAGCACACAGTGGTAAAGATAGTTGAGAAGAAAAGCACCAGTAATTATGTGTGCTGGGTAACAAAAACAGCTCTTAGTGTGATCATGATGCAGGTTCTCAGTGTCACAGTTTTTTAAACACGTTTACATCTTAATTTAGAGCTTAGAAAAAAATATCTTCCTTTATATATTTGCATATGTTTTATCCTACTTACTACCATAATGTACATCGTCCTCTTCATCAGGTCCAGCTTGCTAGTACCAGGTTGGACCCATTTTTCCACCAGAACTGCCTTAATTCTTGCTATCTTAGATTGAACAAGGTGATGGAAACCTTCCTCAGAGGTTTTCTCCATATCAACATGACAGCATCACACAGTTGCTGCAGGTTTGTCGGCTGCATCCATGATGAGAATCTCCCGTTCCACCACATCCCAAAGCTGCTCTACTGGACTGAGATCTGGTGACTGTGGAGGCCGTTGGAGTCCAGTGAACTCATCGTCATGTTCTAGAAAGCAGGTGGAGATGATCTGAGCTTTGTGACTTGGTGCATTATCCTGCTGGATGTGTGTAGTCTTCTGCTGCTGTAGCCCATCTGCTTCAAGGTTGGACGTGTTGTGTGTTCAGAGATGATGTTCTGCAGACCTTGGTTGGAACCAGTTCTTATTAGACTTCCTATTGTCTTTCTTTCATCTCCAACCAGTCTGCCTTTTCTCCTCTGACCCCTGACATCAACAAGACATTCTGGTCCAGACAACTGCTGCTGGATATTTTCTCTTCTTCAGACCATTCTCTGTAAACCCTAGAGATGGTTGTGTGTGAAAATCCCAGTAAATACTCAGACCAATAACCATGCCACGTTCAAAGTCACTTAAATCTCTTTTCTTTCTGAAGCCATGTTTACATGACTAGATGCTGCCATGTGATTGGCTGATTGGATAAATTTGTGTTAATTGAGCATGCGCGGGGAAGTGGGTGACAGTGGGAAGGAAAAATTCCTTTTAACAAGAAGGGGAACCTCAAGCAGAACCAGAATGGGTGGCCATGTGCCTTGACGAATTGGGGGCGAAGAGAACAGGAAATAGGGACGGAGGTGTAATATATACAGCTGGTGTTGATAGGATTATAATAAACTTCATTCATAAACATACACGTTACAGCTAAATTTCAGTCCATGATATCTGATGTCATCGGGCTGTGATCATCTTGGAAACTTGAACAATTTCAATCCATATTTTTAAGCAAAAGGTTAATCAGCTTGTTATCTCTGTTTAGTAACTCAACCCTGCCGGACAAATGAGGTTGGATGCTGCTCTGTCAAAATTTTAAACTATCACTGAGAGGCAAATATTAAAAAGGAAGATGAGGAAATGTGTATAGCATGAATACTGTAGTATGTTTAAGTAGTTAGACACGAAAGATGATGCTACTCAAGTTTAATAACTACATGTTAAGCTATCGCTAGCAGGCAGTTAGCTTAGCTTAACAGAAAACAGAAAAACTTATGGTTCATGTAACAGTTACAGTTTGCAGAGATGTCAAAATGTCTCTATGTCGAACTAAAAATGACTAACAGTAAAAAAACAAATGTTAGCAACTTAATAAGAATTAACCAATTAATTCTGTATCCTGTATTGTGATGGGAGTTATTTTTAGAGGGAAACTGAACATTTTTCATTTCTTTGTCTGACAACCCACCTTCACTTGCAACCAACTAAAATCCATAAAAAACAAAGAAAAGCGCCGTAATTAGGACCAGACTGAAACTCTAGCTCAACAAGAACGTCCAAATCAAAAGCCCAAACCCATGAGGTTGAGGACATGTTTAAAACATGTTTTAAAACGAGTTCTTAATGTACATCATCTTACATTTAGTTAGCTAACACTACAAATATTCCAGATGAAATTATCTCAAAATATTGGCATCACTCTTCTATTCTTGTTAGCTAGCTGCCATTTCAATGAGATTTGTTTAAAAAAGTAATTAGTGTTGAAGTGCATGACGAAAAAATCCTTGCGTTTATAATTATCATGACTCCCTCACTGTTTTTGCGTTTATTTGAAGCTTTGTTTGTTTACATCCTTTAAAAATTAACGCTACGTTATTAGTTATTTTTCTTTTTTTCCCTCTTTCAGCGTTTTTCTTTTTCTATTTTTACCATGTTAAAGACTGTATGTGTGCATGTCGTTTATATGCACCATTTTTATACATTTCTTCTCAATCTCTTGTTTACGTGCTTCCTTTCAGTTTTATTCTGTTTTTGATTTGCTTTCCTTTCTCTCTTCTGGATATCATCACGTCTCGCCACCCATGTTCATTTTTATAGATTTGTAAATGCGCACCGTTAAACAAGCAGCTTATATCCAAAGATGCCTCGGCCATGTTGTAACGCCATGTTACTACAGTAGTCCTGAAGGGACAAACTAGACACTGGCTGTTGGTGAATGTGTATTCAGCTGGTTGTAGTGTGCCATTTGTGCCACTAGATGTCACTACATTCTGCACATTAGACCTTTAAATTGAACTTTCTTTAGAAAAGTTTTAGAAACCTGGCTGCTTCTGTTCTTAAAACGATGTTGTTTTAAATACAAATACATATAAAATCTTTA
>CM047995.1:23876901-23888899 GCA_026261665.1 Melanotaenia duboulayi | reverse complement strand
TTGTCCTGTTTATCACTGAGGCAAACTTATTAATTGTATGTATATACACTCTATCAAATGTAGTTATTCTTCATACGTGGCAGACTACTGGTGACTCACTAATGTCCAATGAAGTTGCTAATATGATCCACACCCATGCATACATTTAAAAACAGCCTTTAAATATGTGTCCACTGTAGTGGACACTCTGCATCAAAGGGTTAACATAGCCTACCCCGGATTTCTCTCTGCTACCTGGGCTGACTTACCAGACATTCAGGATCTGAATAAGTTGTACTAAGAAGCTGGTTTTTAACTCATTAACTCAACCCAGGGTTTTCCAGTTAAGATTGGTTCATATAAAGGGGTGTTTGGAGGGTCTGACCAACCTGCAAACTTGGACAAACCCTGCAGAGCAGTGTATTTTACCATGGAGGAGCAGACTAATATTCTTCAAAAATACGAAGAATTTAAAAATATAATTCAGGCTAAAAGCAACTGTGTTGCTGCAGCAAACGCCAGGAAGAAATGCTGGTAGAAAAATGCGTAAGTGTGTCAGATTATCCAACATTAATTAATAAGACAATATAAACTGACAGCACTCAGATCACTGTATTACAGCACAAACATTTCTGGGAATGCTTTATTTATGTCATATTTCCCAGTTCTTTAAAGGATCCGCTCCCATGTGAACGCGTTATATGTTGGAATATCAATCCCTCCATGAATGCACAGATAGTTATACTTTTCCATAACTCAATGTTTCTGTACTTATATCATGTGTGAAAAAGAATGATCACTATTATTAACCTCCATTCCAGAAGCAACACCAGTGGAGCTAAAAGGACTTGGGAGCAAGTAAAGAACAAATATAAAAACATAATTCAGAGCGGCCAAGGCTTTATTACTGTATCTGTTGTGTGGATGAAAGAAGCACAATTCATCTGATATACAGCTGACGTATTATTTCAGCTCATTTGTTGAAAATCTGTTCCTTTGGGACAGTATGTCATCAGAAAAGACCAAAGGGTTGGATCTGTCCCTAAAGACTATATGTTTGTTAATTTTAAACACCCAGACAGGCAAACAGCAAACAGCACCAGGGGCGAGTCTAGATATTTTTCAATGGGGGCCCAGGCAGGATAAGGATTCAAGGAACTTTATTGTCATACCAGCACATATTTACATGAGGTGGCATGAAATTTGATACCTGAGGTCCCAGTTTTAGCCCAAGTACAAACAAAATATACACGTTAAGACAGGCCTATGTATAAAAATTAAAATAACTTTACGTACATTAAAATAGAAAATCTAACTAAACTAAACATATAAAATGGCATCAATAACCAACAACGGCTCAATTTAGGCACCACTAAAAACTGGTGTGTGCAAAATACAGTATTCTGGCCTTTATTGTACATTGTCCATATATTGTATTTAAGTAAAGTGATTGTCATGCAGGGGGGTGCGTGTTTGGGGGGTGTGCTAAGGTCTAACGGACCTCGTCAAGTTCAGCAGTCTGACAGCTTCCAGAAAGAAGCTGTTCTTCAGTCTGATTGTCCTACTGTAGATGTTCCACAGCCGGCTACCTGAGGGAGAGGGTCAAAGAGCGGGTGACACATGTAAATGAAACCTTAAAGGTGCAGCATGTAACATAGTCAAAGTTCAATGATGGAAAAGTTTGATATATAATTGAAAACTGTGTTTCCCCTGGTATCTATTCACTACAATAACTGATATGGTTTTATTAGCTTACCATGAAGCATTTATATCTACTTACTGTTAGTCCACATACATGACAGCTGCCATATTGTATCATCATTTCTACAACGGTGTCTCTGAATGGACAAACAACTCTGTCACTGTGTCCCAGTTCAGCTTAGTGTTCATTTATTGGGACAGTCTACTTAGCCAACAAGTAGTTTCCATAGCAGCAACGTGGGAGGTTGAATCACTTAAACCTCTGAAATTACTGAGTTTGCATATCATAGAACACCGACCGAATAATGAAAAACTCAGCTGTTTTCCAGCTGGTACACACTCTTCATTAACCCCTTAAAAATCCATGAATACCAAATATGACAGAGTTTTATTGCCACCTTTTAACGAACATGTTTATAATGTACCGTATTTGGTTTGGTCACATTTCTACTAATGTAATGTATGTAGCCGATGAACCTGCACTTCAAAGTGTGTAGACCCTGAGTTGGGACACTGTGTGAAGTGTGAACTCTCTAAACTTTAAAACTGCAGTACCGGCTTTGTTCAATAGATGCCTGAGCACCATTTGGGATAAGTAACACCTTAAAAGGACCATAGAAGAAGACAGTACACATGTACACAATGTAGTTACCTGTAGTACACTTATTGCTGCACCTGAGGCCACTGGATCACAGATGAAACATGTTTATGTTTGGAAGAATTTTGGACACTGACAGCCACCGTCCATTCAAAACTGTGCTTGGTATTTTTAGTCATTTCTATGCCCATCATTACCACTAGATGTCAGTAATTCTTACACACTGTACCTTTAAAAAAAAGAGAGAGATCTAAATTTATGGACATTTTAAGAAATGATTACAACTAAAGTGGTCATCTAATACAGGTAAATTTTTAAATAAAATGGCTAATGATCTATTTTCATCAACAGTTGTTTACATATCTTCAATCTGTCATGGATCCCCAGGTTCTAGTGTGTTTTCCCCCTTGTGTTCCTCCTCCTCTTTCCCTTGTGTGGACTGTGCTGTCCTCCCCTGCTATGTACAGGAAGCGTGTCCTGTGGTTAGCTGAGAGGAATCAGGCTTATACACCCCAGGCTGACCTTCAGTCAGTGCTGGATTGTTGCTACAGCTACGTGGTACATACATCAGCTTCTAGCACATTTAGGTTCTTGTTAAGCATTTCCTGTAACTAAACCACTTCTCCTGCTTTTCTTAAGATTCCCATAGCTGCCTCCACTGGAACCTGTCTGCCCGCTCACCACACCTCTGGGATACCTGAAACTCAAGCATCTACAGCTCCATTCAAACCACACTAAATAAAATCTGTTAAACCCGCCTTGCTGGATAAATCTTTTTCTTTGGTCCAGCTGATATAATCACCGTTACAAAGACCTATACTACACTGATAATGAGATATCTGCTTTTAGCCAAACCTCAAGTTTAATCAGTGTTTTTTCCACATTCTTGGTCAATTAACTTTGCACAGTCATCAGTGTTTTATTATTTTTACATCTTTTTATAATATTACAAAGACGAATATTTTCCCCCACGTAGTCAGCTGGCATGATGACGCTGTGTGAACGACATCTTAGTACAAAAAGTAAGGAAATTAGTGTTTTTATGTCTTTGCTGTAGCAATGCTTCTTGGTAATTAATCTTATTACGGTTTCTCGTTTAAATGGTGATACATGTGTAAAGAAAATGCAATTGTACATTTAGTATGAAGATTGTAAAACATGGTTTATAAATATACATAGTTACTATAAATCAGTGCTTCCCAAACTTTTCTGCAGGACCCCAATTTTCATCGATAACAATGTCATGGCAGAGCCACCTTAACTTTACTTATTACTGAATACATACCACAACCAGTTGAAGGATTATTAATAAAACTCCTTCACTTGACTGAAAAGTGCATTTTTATTTCACAGGAATGTTTGAGTAAAGGTGAACATTGGAAATAAAAAAGGGTTAGAACATTTCGTTCATCCCTTAAATAATTAAATGAACATAAGGCATAAAAACATCGTAGGAAAACCATTTGGGTAAAACACAATCTAGCGATTTAAAAGGAAGCTACACAAACAGATAGAGTGCCAAGTCTTTGGTGTGGAGATGCTGCGCCAGGTTCTGAATGCGACACAGGCGGACGTTCTGAGCGTCTCCTGCGCTGTACACTCTGAATATGTGGTAGCGCTCCTTCTCCTTCAGTGCAAAGTCCAGCTCGTTGGCGGAGAGGTGGATAAACGACTTCTCCTTCTTTATGGTCGACTTCACCTCCACGAACACCACCTCCGTCGCTCCTGCTGCTCCGAAGCTGAGCTTGAAGTCGTAGGGCTGGCCACTCTCTCCGTTCTGATTGCACCACAGGATGTGCGTGGGCCGTGCGGGGTCGCTGCTGTCCCTCCAGTGGCACAGGAAGGAGTTGACCAGCTGCTCCCCCCACATGCCGATCGCCGCCACATCCAAGTCGTCAGTCAACACCACCTGGAAAGGAGCGCAGGGATTAAGGAAAGCTTGGACACTGACACAACGAGGTGTACTCAGAGGGTGTACTGACGGTGGTGGGTCTCTGGCAGGTGAGCTCCATGTCCTCCAGTGTGGCTTGAGACTTCCAGAGAGGGAAGTCCAGGTTCAGAGGAGGACGCTGAGTCTCTGCGGTGGCTGTAGCTCCCTGGAAAGTACCGGAGAGCACCACGGCTTCAGGGGTGGCTCTGAGGCAAGAGACAAGAGACAATGAGTCGGGAGACACTGAGTTTAGAGTTTAGACCTCAGAGGTCTGTGATCACACCCGCATGGTCAGATCTTTTGCCTTTGAAAGCACCGTAACACAAACACTCGGTCACCTGGAGCACGTCTGTTAACTTCACTTTAAAGTCCAGATTTAAAACTATCTGCCAGGTTTTGTTTGATGTCAATAGATCATAAAAACCAAAGATGTAATCGTTTAAATTTGATAGCACAAAAAATGTTCTCTGTCCGAGTAAATGTGGGACAGAAAGATGCAGTAATACGTTTCTTTCTATGCATTTGTCATTTTTTGTCCTTTCATGGTGGAAGAAGCCGTTGGATTTGATGAGTTAATGTTTGAGCCCAGTGTGTTAATAAAGTAAGTTAAAGGGAAACATAGTTATCAGATCATACAGGTGAAGCTGTGCTGAATAAAAATAAAGCAAAGTTCATTATTATTGTGTTAACACAATAATGAAATGAAATAAACCATCAACAATTATTTTATTGGGTGTCTGTTGCTCAGTGGCTCTGGATACAGATAAGCCACAGTTTCACCTGTTAAACTGCAGTTATTGTATTACAACCTCTGCCAAGGCGGAGGTCGTGTATTTAGCGGCGTTGGTTTTTCTGTCCCTTAGCAGCATAACGCAAAAAGTTATGGAAGGATTTTGATACATTTTCAGGAAATCTCAGAAATGGAACAAAGAACAAGTGATTAGATTTTGGTGGTGATCCGGATCACTGCCTGGATCCAGGAATTTCTTAAAGGATTCTTTACAACAGAAACAAAAAAACCACCAATGTCTTGGTGGAGGTCTGCGCTCTCTGAGTGCTTATGTGGTACATAAAAGCCAAATCAAAAGTAACTGATGACCAGAACAGGACCAGAGGGTTAAAACTAACATTCATTTTCTAAATGAATATTTCAGGTTTTCTGAGATGAGAAGATGCTTACAGGCTGTTTGGAGGCTGGTCGCTAGAGGTCTGGGCAGGCTGTGCAGGTGGAGGACTCGGTTCTGGTCCTGGAGCTGTGGGACGCTCCTCTCCGCCCTCGGCTCTGTTGGATCCGGTGGTTTCACTATGTTGCTCTGACAGCACATAAAAGAAGGGAGCGTTTACTGGATGTGATGACTGACAAACTGAGCGTTACCATGACAAACAACATCTGTAGGTCCCGACAACACAAAGACAGCATGAAGTCCTACATGTGTGCTCCTCACCAGCTCCTACTTTAACTCTATTTCTATAATCTACTGCACAAAAATAACTTTCACTGCTAATTTATGACTAAATTAATACTTTCCTTGTTTTTTAGTCCATCCACAACAGAATATGGACACATTCTCATGTTATTGTGGCTAATAAACTCAAGCTTGGTAAAACTCCAAAGCTCTTCCTTGTTTATAAAAAATAAATCCCTTCTGCTGTGCTTGATAGCAGATATTTAGGTGTCTGAGGTCACTGCCAGCTCAAAAACTCAGAGCACATACCTGGCACCTTGTTCTGGGGCTCATGGATCTGAAAATGTCTCAATCAGTGATTTGAATTAATCAGTATTAAAAATGTATTTATTGTTATTCATTTGATTATCATTATATATTTTAATGTAAAAAATTTATTTATTTAGTCAAATTTTTGTAATATCCTTTAATATTATTATTTATTATTATTTCCTTTTAGAAAACAAAGCAAACAACAACTAAAAAAAAGTACTACAACACTGAATTACCATCTGGAATAGATAAAGTAATTTTAATTTGCATTTCATTAATCAGATTCTTCCTTATATTGTTCAATTAATTAAATAAATAACATTAAATGAAGCTAATAATGCTCCGTCAGTGGTTTAATGTATTAAATCTCATTTCTAAGTTACATTTTTCAATGTTCTAGCAGTTGGAAGCAGAAATTCAGGTTTCCCTTCTGTCATTGAATGCACCATCAGTACATCCCAGTATCAGTTGTTAATACAACAAACACTGGTAAAATACGGGACTTAAAGGCAACACTTCTCAGCTTTAGCTGGTACCGGCTAAAAGAAGAACGAAGGGACATGAAGTCGTGATAGTTGATGGAGGATTTGGTGTTCGTAGCTGGACTGCAGTCGGTACTAACAACTTGGTTGTTAGTTTGCGACTCGCAGTGAGGATGTGGCTGATGGAGGATCCATCACCAACCAAACAAACTCCAGATGAGAGGAACGAGAGTATTTAGAGAAGAAAATCTTCTCAGTTTCAGACCTGTGTGTGGTCTGAATTATCAGACTATTTATTGTTTTCTCTCATGCTGTAATAAGGTGCTTGAAGTGTTACTGGATGCTACAGATCTCCAATAAGGCAGAATAGAGTGTGTGTGTGTGTGTGTCTGTGTGTGTGTGGGTGAGTGGGGTGGGGGTGGGGGGTCCTTCCACGTCTCTAAAGTGATCTTTTTGAACAGGTGCTGTACAGTCTCTGGGTTAGTCTGACCCAAGCATGTCACAGACATTTTTATAAAAAAAGTGATTATTATGTCAGTTAGGTGCTTTTTTTAAGCCTGAAAATTTCATAAATCACACAATCCTTTTGACCATGATCCATTACAAAGACTGGACTGAAAAAGAGTAAAGAAAAGGCTTTCAGAAAGCCTGAGGAACTCTTGCTAAAGAAAAACTTAGAAGAAAGTCTGGCTGCTTGGAGGGAAATATGAAATGCTGTAACAGAGATGGGGACTTGAGTTTGGGATGTGGACCCCAGTCGCACTTAAGTCGTGGCTAACGTGACTTCAGTCTTGACACAGACTCGTGGTTTGAGAGTCATGAACAATCTTTTGTTTTTAATCTTTTCTTCTGTCTGATCATCTGTCTGCTGGACGTGAGCTCATTTCCCCAACGTAACACTGACGTAACGCCACACAAACACAAATACAGGCGGAAACAACAGCAACGGTAGCTTCAGAGAGCACACCTGTTACTGCCGCACCTTTCATTATAACATTTGGGTACAAAACTTCTTATAGGGACTTATATAAGGATACAAACAGCAACATCTGTTTTATAAAAGTCCAGGACAATGGATCCACTATATCCACCTTAAAACACACCTGGAGACGTTAGTCACTCTAATACCAACGCTTAATGTTAGCATCTATGTTAGCAACGAGCTTAGCTCCACACATCGTTACCTTGGTACTAAAATAATGTTAACTCCATCAGACTGTCTCCACTGAATGTGTTCAGAAGAAGGAGACATTTACTGAACACAGTTAGATGTGTGGATAAACTGCAGGCTTTGCCATGAGCCACCCTGGATAAACTGGGACCAGTACATCAGGTCCACTGGAAACAACTGGCTTACTGTAGGAAAACAGGAAACAGCTGTTGCTGTTAGCTTTATTTATTGGATCTACATAAATTAAAATATTGTGAAAGTTGTTTTTTTATTTAATTTTTATAAAAGTTTAATGTTAAAATTACAAATAAAGTAATTTTAAGCTATTATTTATGATTATACTATTAGGATTTTTCTGATACACTAGAATAAAATGTTTTGGCCATCCTAACTACAATCAGACATAAAAATGCTATAAAGTTTATAAGTTTTCTGTGGGTCCAGTATAATTTTGGTAAATAGTTGTGTTTGAGTTATTTTATGTCAGTAGCATATTTTCTAATCTGAATAAATGTCCATGTTTATCTACAGCTGAAGGAGACAGAAGAGTGTTGAAACCTGGAGGCCTTGGTGTGTTTGTGCCAGCAGCAGCAGTGTGAGGCTGCCCCGGATGGTTGAGGACTCTCTGAGGACCCTGCAGGTCTGCAGGTCTGCTGCTGCTCCTTGGTGGCTGGTTTCCCTCCTGGCTGCTTCCTCTGGGAACGATCTCCTTCTCGGGGTCTCGGTCTTTAGGAGCAGCAGGAGGAGGCCACATCTTCATGACATCCTCCACCGCTTTGCTGCTTGCTTGACCTGGTGGAATCAATGAGAAGTCAAACGTTTGGTTTTTATAAAAGTGAAGGAGTCTTTTTAAAATATTTGTTTTTATGGATCAGCTACCTGCACGGCTGCTTCCTGTATTGAGTATAGATGCTCGAGGAGGCCAGCAGGCCAGCGTTTGCTCCCCATCTGCTTGAGCAGCCTGAGCCGGCTCCTCTGGGGAGCTGATGGAGGAGTGACTCCTTGACAAGACTGAGGGAGAACAGTTTTATGAAGAAGACGCTGGATCTAATTTATTCACATTATGAGCCTGATTTATATCTGTTATGTCATAAAAGCAGGTTTTTCCAATGATAGAGTCTTTGATCATAATAATCCATGTGTTTCAGTGCGTGCTCGGTGCTGCAGGGAAGGATCTGCTCCCCTCGCTCTTTGAGCCCTGGCAACAGCTGCTCTTTTATGTCACCACCCACAACAGTGAGCAAAGCCAAAATTAGCATAAACACACACAAGTTATCTGAATGTGTGTGTGTCTGAGGGGGGAGAGTGTTTGAAGGAAAACAGAAGATGAAATGAAATGATAATGGAAATCAGGGCAAGTGTCACAGAGAGAAGTGGAGGAGCTGCAGATGTAAGAAGAGGAAGCAGCAGTAAGTTGCTAGTATTCATCTCATGGTCCAGTTTTCGCAGCGACCATGTTATGCATCAAACATTAACTGTGTGGCTGGAGATGTGTTTGTTTGCAGATGTTCAACTTTTAATCTTCTGTGAACGAGTTAACTTTAATGAGATTTATTCACCTCCAAATAAATGTGATTTACTGTATGTCTGTCACCTTAATCTACAAAGAAAATCCTTTTGTAATTTATAATGAGGCATCTTTCTTCTGCCACTTTACTTTATGACTTCAATATGTGTGGTTCTGAGGGTGTAGCATGTTTAAATCAATCTTTTATCAACTTTGTCGGGCGCAGATGCAAGAAATAAATGTAATGACTGAAACTCCCAACATAATGTGTCAACTTTAATAAGGCAACAATAGAATATGTGTTTCAGCATGAAGTGAGGGTGCCAAGATTAGGTATAAAAAGAGCATCTACCAAAGATTTTGTCTTTTCGAGCAAAGGTATGTTGTAGTCAGATGAGTCCACATTTCAGCTGTTTGTGGAAAGAACTGATGTCTCATATCGATCAAAGATGATAAAGACCATGATCCTGTAGGTGAGTTTAACACTTAGTGTTGAAAAACTGTCTTTCACCACAGATTTATGGACAGATTTTATAACTGAGTCATAAGTAACTGTCATATGTAAAATGCAACGCTGCTCTGCAGAAGGAAGCCATGATAGAGAAACATACTACTAGAAATCTGGCAAATATCAGCTACTAACCTCCATGGGATTTGAGCCTGTGCAGAGAGAACATACCATAGAAACCATCGGACAGAGGCCGATTGGACAAGCTGAGGTCTTTTCATGATATTTTTTTATTCTAATTGGATGTTCGATCGGATTAAAAGTGCTCCATCTAAACACAGCTAGGGACTCGAACTCCCTCCTGGGTATGCATACTGGGATAGATGCAACGGTCCATTTAAATAACCAGGTTGAGTTATAACTTTAACTCAGCTGAGCATGTACTTGCACTGTGTGTTCGTACCTCTGTCCAGATTAAACTCCGGTCTGAACGGCTCCGGGACCTCCCACTGTTCCTCCTCGCTGGGCAGCTCTCCGATGTCCTCTTTGCTCAAGAATCTTTTCAGGGTTTTGGGATCCTGCTGTGCATTCATTACAGTTACTCATCCAGGCAACAACGTCCACAGAGCTGATATGTAACCTCATGATATGTTCTGAATCAAAGATACTTCACTAGAATAAATGAATTTCCATCAATTTAGAACTGGTTTGTTTGGAGATGTATAATTCCTCCAAAGACACTGAGCCGATCCAGTTAAAGTCCAGTCTAATGCCCTTACTTACAGAAACACTATGATAAGTCTGGCACATAGCAGATATGGCCTTTCTCCTCAGATTCTCCTGCCAGTGGCAACCGCATTAAAACGCTGATGATCTAATTAACACGTTCTGCAGTGACTCATCATTCTTCTGGAATAATGTAAAAGTTAAACTAATAAGCAGATATAATATGTCCAGAGGCAGAGCTGTTCACATAAATCCTCTCATCTGACTGCAGTTTAATAAATGGATGTTAGGCTTCACAGTCACATTGATTAATCCTTTAATCAAACGGTGAGAAAATTCCACTTTACTGACTGAAAAATCCAGATATTAACGCAAACATTCAGCTGCGTGTTATTCAGATTTCAGTTTGATTATGAGGAGCCAGAGATCAAAGATGAGGGCTGATGCGAGCGCCTCTGCTCAGCAAAGATGAGGGCAAGTTGCCATATAATATAAACGTGACTCCCTCTGAGGAAAAAGCCATTACTTGGAGCTGCAGCCAGCTCTGCCGTGGTGGTGAGTGTGTGTGAGCGAGGAGATAAAAAGTGACAGGATAGGACATTGCGACTGAGCAGAGGGCTCTTTTTCCCCACTGGATATGGATTAGTGATCAATGTGTGAAAGGGATTGTATATCACTTACACTGAGGGAGGCTATCAGGCCGCTCAGGAAATGCATCAGCTCTTTCCTGTGGCTGCTCTCTGTGCAGAACAGCTTCACCAGCTCCCTGAAACACACACAAACAGCATTACCAGGTGTTGCAATATACTGCAACCTGAAAGACAAACATAAAGTACAAACAGGAATGAACATCAAAGGGATTCTGTCTTCCTCAGGAATATTTCAAGTCTGTCTTAAAACAACAAAAGGAACGACGAATGCTGAAACTTGGACATGAAAACATACAACCATGTAAAAATGAGACATAATTATGAATCCTTTGGTTCTTTCCAGAGCGTAAAACCAGGTGATCTCAGTGAGAAACCAAGTAGCATCCTTTAGCAGAAATAACTTGAAGTAATTGTTTTTTGCATGATGTTATCAGTCTTTCACATCATTGTGGAGGAACTGTGGTTTACTGCTTCAGTTCATGCTACAGAATGAATCCTTGTATTTGATGATTTAAACACTTTTAAAACTTTTAAAAATGTTCTATAGATGCAGATGTGCGGAGAAAAAACTATGGAGGAAGAGGAGTATAACAGCGGTTCAAGAGATTAAATGGAAAGACTGGTTTGGGTGTCTTTTAAATGGCTGCATATTTTTTTCTGCACAGTTTTCTTTAATGTCCACAGCACTGGAGTCATGTTGAGGTCTGGACTTTGTATCATCGCAGCATCTTGATTCTTTTCTCTTTCATTCTGTTTTAGATCTGCTGCTGTGGTTGGGATCGTTGTCCTGTTGATTGAGCCACTTTCAGCCTCATATTCAGTGCTAGAAAACTTTGCTATACAGAGGAGTTCACAACTGCAACATGTCCAGGCCTGTAGCTGCAGGACGAGACCAAATCATCATTCCTCCACCACCGTGCTTGACAGCTGGTATGAGGTGCTTGTGCTGTGTTTGGTTTCTTGTGCATTCTGACCAAATATCTCCACTTTGGTCAACAATTCCAGGTCAGAGCCAGTCTGACAGCATGAGTGACTGTCTGGGTTTTTTCTATCAAACACAACGCTGGTGACGCTGGTGGCAGGTAAGT
>CM047995.1:23841269-23876801 GCA_026261665.1 Melanotaenia duboulayi | reverse complement strand
AAAAAAAAAAAAAAAAAAAACACAAACCTGCAGATGTCCAGCTGGGCAGAAAGGTGATCTTTCTGGATGTAGAACTCCTTCTCATCCTTCAGCAGACAGATGACGTCCTGCACCTCTATCACTCCATCCTCACTGTCTGCGACATCCAGCTGGTAGCGGATGTAAAGCTTACCCACCTGCACACAGTTACGACAGTTACACATCTTCCACTATTAAAACCAAGACTTAGATGGAGAATGAAGATATACTACACACAGATGGGTCATCCTACCTGTCCAAAGGAAAGATGCTTTATCTTGTTGGCTATGTTACTGTTAGTCAGCTCTGAGTAGACTTCAGCCAGCTCATCGTGGTGGTAGAGGAACCTCTGGATGTACGGGACGACGGAGCGCACCATGTCCTGCATGGACGGACAGGGTCTCAGGATCTCAGTTAGTGGCTCAGATCTGACGCAGCGGGAAAGATGACGTATCCCGCAGATCTCCAGAAAAGAAAACCTGTCCGTCTCGTTGAAAGCAGGCATTGTAGCTTGTTCTCCTGCAGCTGAGTGAGCAGAGAGGAAATCACATGAAACAGTCACGCGTTTTCTTCTCATTTTCAAGTTAGGACCGAAAATAAAAAGAAAGTAGCAGCAGCGTACTGGTCTTGTTTCTGGGGGTGTTCTTCTTCTCTGCTGGTGGCAGGTTGAGCAGACACACCTCCTTGTGTGGCTTAAAGATCTTCTCCAGCTCTTTGTCGTCGGCAATCATGGGTTTACGAGCCAGACTCACCCAGCAGTTATCCTTGGAAGGGAAGACCCTCTTATCAGACACCATACCTGAACACAGAGCAGAGAGACAGACACGATATTCAGTCAGCACCCGACATTCGTCCTCTCTGTGCAGCTCAAATCAGTGATTGGTCTACATATTAAACTATTTATGGCCTTATTTATTTGTGTATAATTACTTAATTAGTTTCTTTTTTATCTGTCTTTTTTTGTGGAACTCCTGTTGCTTTTATGAAAGTTGTCAGTTTTGTGTAATGTGGATTTTTTAACATCACACTGAATCACACTGAATCTAAAACTTGTGCATCATGCTTTTGTGTTCAGATGTAAGTGAAGCTGGTGTAACTTGGTTTTATTTGACCTAATATCATTAGCAGGCCTCATATAGAGCAAAACCACAACGTTTTTTTCACGTTTAACCTTCTTGAAAAACTGTTGTCCTGTGTTACAGTCTCTGATGACATCAGTACTGATGGGAATCTGCTCTGCAGACAGTACAGCTGACTTATTTTAGTCTCCGTTGTGAAGCAACTCCAGGCTGTGGCAGGAAATTCTTCCCTGCTGCATGTAAAACATGTGGCTCAAGGACAAATAGATGATACTAGACAACTAACAGAAAAGCTGTGTGATGAGGAGGTAATGAAGGTCTGCCGTGTTGCAGTGCATATGTCACTAACCTTTTAAAGTGGAGCAGTAAGCACGATTAAGTTCGGGATGGGAGAAGTTTTCCTGGTCTCCAGACACCCGAAGCTTACACTTTTGAGCTGTTGACACAGAAAGACATTAAATGACCTGACAAGGTATTGTTTCACAGTATATTCTGTTTAGTTAGAGAAATAAAAGGAAGATAACAAGATGTGCTAGTCTAAAAGAACATAAGAATCATACACAGATGGGACAGAATGAGGGAAGAAATGTTGAAAATATCTGAATGTTCTTACCAAGTCTGGCATAGAGCACCGACACATCCTGCAGGACCTCAGCAGTTGGGATGGGAGATGAAGAGCAGATCAGTTCCAACAAATCCACGTACTGCTTCATCGTGGGGCTTCGATCCACATTCAGCAGCTGTGTGTAACATACATCAACACACATGCACAAATAGTTCTTATCTGGTTTTTAAAACAAGCAAACAAAATGGCGGCCCAGTTTGCCATCGCTGGTCCTGCTCCAGCTAGCTTAACAAGCTAACAAGCTACCACTGAAGCAGCTTTATTTTCACTGAAAAAAGAGGGAAATTTAAGTCCTTTGATACCTACACTCTCTTCCGGGAGTTTGCCCCCTTCTTTGACATAACAGTATGATCATAGTCTTTTCTCACTTGTGACTGGCCACATGGTCTGGCCATCAAAATAAAGTTTTTCCCCTTCTGAAGCTTCAGCTGCTGGATGGGAGTCGGCTCTTCTTGTTCGCTACCAAGAATCGACTCTGAGAGCCGGCTCATTCGTAAATGACACTTTACTACAACGGTGGTCTGAAATGTAAGACGAAATCTGTCGTCATCTGTCTAAAAGACAGCTAACTCATGTACACAAGTCATCATCTAGTGTGTGCTACGAACACAATGTCCAGTTTATTTTCAGCAATATTTGCTAAATGTATTATTAAAAAATTAGTTAGATATTAGTTATAAACTCCATTAAATTAAGTTGAGACCAAGATTAACACATTAATTGGAAAAATTGTGCTGAACTGTACCAAAACATTTTAAATTAGATCAGCTTAGATAAACTGAATTTCAATAACTGGAAGTAAATAAACTCAACATTAATCAGGTAAGTAGGGTTGACCAAAGTACAATAAGTTAGAATAACAGAATTATGCAATGCTGAAATAAAACAAATGAATGACGTGGAAATCCTTCCATGACTTTTAATGCTCATTCAAAGACTTGTTTTGAGTGTTTTGTTAGCATCTGTTTCTCTTATCTACTTATCTCTTTAAATCAACATAAACCTGCCACTGTTATCTGAGAAACTGAACAGCAATAACTAAAACAACAGAGAGGACTTTGCAAACAATAAAAAAGACTTAATGTGACTCAGAAACAAGACTTGTGTTTTAAACATGGAGGAAAATAAAGTGAGCCGTCACCACCAGACAGAAAATGTGTCACCGGCCAACTTTTGGGAAAACTAGCCATTAAAATCCCAGAGTGTTCGATCTGTTCACTCAACAGTAAATCCAACTTCTGTGTCTCTGTAATCCAGTTATTTACTGGATAAAAGCTGCTTTCGTGTTGGCTCGGCCACTGAAAACGAAAGCAGAGGCTTACAGCGACACTAGGAGCTTGATGCATGATTCCACATGCTGTTGCAGATTACCAGACTTATAAATAGCAGGAGATTCATATGATTCAAACAGCTGTCTGTGGAGATTAAGGTTCACTCAGCAGGCCAAGAGGTGTGATTCAGCCAGGATGGGAATCTATCTGTAAACTGACATCAGGAATGCTGTAACACATCAGCTTACCTTGACAAAGAAGTCCCTCATCCCGTCCAGCTGGCTGTAGAACGGAGCCAGGACTTTGGGCTGCTGGACGGGGCTGTCTGCTCCATGAGTAAGTCGTCTGTAACGCTGGAACATGGTGGTTGTGTCACTCCAGCACACCTCTTTCAGGTGGTAGAAGCGTCCTGAACACCACTTCTCGTTGTGTCTGTGCAAACAAAGTGTAACAGTGGATTTAGAGGTTTAAATCTTGGCACTGACCTGAAAGAATTTGTGGGTGGAGATACCGACGTACCTGCTTTTCTCAACAAAAACAGCGGGAGTATGCTGGAACAGGTCCTTCAGGCTGCTCTGAGGACAGTTGGTATGCAGGTAGGTGTAGACGTTATGGATGTGCTCAACTGTGGAGGTGAAAGGAGCTCCCTCTGCCTCGTCTTCAGGTGGTCTCTGCTCCTGGTCATCCACCTCTGGACTGACGCACCACTCCTTCAGGTACTGAATCAGAACTTCCACTGAGATGGTTTCTCTCATCCCTAAAGGGCGAGACAGAAAAGTTTAAATATAGCTGAAAAGCTAAACTGAAACCTGGCAAAAGTTTGTACGAATAGTTGATCGTGTCATCATTGTTAAACAACGTGGCGTACCACAAGGGTCANCGTTTGTACGAATAGTTGTATCATCATTATTAAACAACGTGGCGTACCACAAGGGTCAGTGTTAGGCCCAAAATTGTTGGTATTGTATTTTAACGATACAAAGTGCCTAACACGTTGACATATGTTGGTTTGTGGTGATCCCAGTAATGTTTGTACTGGGGAGGATCTTCAGCAGCTTTTGAATGTGATCATCACAGCAGTGAGAAAATTAAACAACGGTTGGACATGAACAGACTGTTATTAACTTTAAGCAAAACTAAATGTATGGTTTTAGGAAATCACAATATTACTGTAACAATTGAAAATGTTGAAATAGAAGGAGTATTTGAAATAAAGTTTCTTGTAGTGACACTAGACCATAAAAACTGTTGGAAACCCCAATGTTAATCAAATTAGAGCAAAACTAGCAAACCCATTTTGGGTTGATAAACCCAAAATATTTACTGCTGAGCGTCTTTGTACAATGATTAACATTTGTATTATAGTGTGTATTGTATGTATTGACTCCTATGTTTTATTAATGCGGCCTGTACAATGAAGCTGGATTGGAGTGTGTTTTTGTACTCCCTCTTGACTTGTATGTGACTTGTAAAACTAAATGCGTTTAGCTCCACTAGGGTTGCATTTGAAATAATAGGTTAATAATAGCTATAATAACTAAGAGTCACACAGAGCATAACTTTAGTGATGTATGTTTATATTGTCTCATAAATTTATATTGTATAAAGTAACATATTTGCGCATTAACAGAGTCAGACATTTTCTGGCACCATTTCATCCTGGCTGTTGCTACGGCAACAGTGTTGCTTTTGGCTTGGATGATGTGTTTGAATTCCTCATATGCTGCTCTACAGGGTTTCTCTATGCCTGCGATTGGTCAGACCAAACACCACCCTTTTATGTGAGCGCACATTGCTCAAGATGGTAAAACCTTGGGTCGAATTACCAAGTTGATAACCAGCTTCAAAGTACTGTTTATCTGGATCCTGAATGTCTGGGTAAGTCAGTCCAGGTAAGAGAGAGACATCTGGGGTATGATATCTCACTTTGTCGTACAGGCCTCTGATCAACCTAAAACCAACTCTTATTGTGTTCAAAGCAAGAAAAAATGTACTTTCAGGAAACATTAAAAAAATGTTTAAAGACAGGAAACACGGTTATAATTAAGAGGTCAACTAAATTAAAAAATCATTGTGTTCGTAGCACACAGTAGATAATGTGTAGCTCATTCAATGGTGTAGATTTATGAAATGGATTGAGTGAAGATTTAAAGCAAAACAAAAATGTACATAAGTTTAAAAAAGTAAAAATTTGGGGGAAATAATATGAGGGGTTTTACTTCTATTCAGTCTGAATAGAAGTAAAACCCCTCATATCATTAAGAGACAAAAGGAAGGGAAGTACTTGACAACTACTGGGGGGCAATGAGGTCGGTGTTGATCTAGTAACCCAGGAGGTGAGGGGTCATGAAGTATTTTTGTAGTAGTAGGTATTGTCATAATTGTGAAGGAAACTCATATAATAATTGATTGTAATAGTAAAGGGGCAGGAAAAATAAGGCTTTTCTAGTCCCTTTCATTGTTTTAGTACATGTTTGTTTTAAGTTAGGTTTAAAAAAATAAATAAAATAAAATAAAAATACTAAAAAAGAAAAGACCATCGTGTTATGCCTTCAATCTGCAGCAGCTAAAACAGCAGAAGGGTAACACACAAATATTCACCTAAAGCTCTGCTGAACTGGCTGGGCTGTATATCCACGTAGTAGACGTGAGTCCCCAGCAGACTGGTGACTTCAGGTGACGTCAGATAAACCGAGCTTGGACAGAGGTACTTTTTATCCTGCTGTTCTCCCTCCACTGGGCGATAAGCTGGCAGCCATTTATAAACACACAAGAAGTGGTAGAAGGAGGATTTGGTGTTTTTGATGGTTCGCCCGTCGCTGTCGATCACCTGGGCTGTGAGGTACTGAGAGTAGAGATGTCTGCAGGAATGAGAGAGGACACAGCTAGAATAAGTAACAATGACAGGCCAGATTTAATGTACGGGGGTACAGTATATCTCGTTATTAAGTAGACAGCCTCTTCAGCTCAGAGATCGGGATATTTCTTATGATGACTCAACACAGTGGCAGAAGTGTGTGACCCAGATTCCCACTCAGCAGCACCACTAAACGATCACAGCTAAATGCACTCAGAAATCTTTTGTCCGCCCGATTAGTGACACCGATGGCAGTTTCTGCGTTCGCCCCCACAGTAAAACATAAAGGAAAGTAAGATTTTCCATGTTAACAACAGTTTTTTTGCACAGATGTTTCCCTGAATCTTTATTAAACATGCTGGATAATTTCATGGTCAGGCGCCGATCACTGCCACTGCAGCGTGCCATGAACACGGCTTCACTACAGTTTATATTTGAGACATGACTTTCACAGCAGGTTTCACTACCTAGAAAAGATCCCTGCTACAACAAAGGAAGGACTCAAACAGAAATATATCATTCATACATAAACACAACTATCACACCAACTCCAACAGTGTTAGAAGGCTGCATTAAATATAAATAAAAACCAGTATTCTTATTTACAACAGAACATAGAAAACTTTAGATGTTAAAAGTTAAACATGTAGAATATTATTATACTTGACGCATCTTTAAAAACTGGCATCAACTTTACCTGAGAGACTCCTCGTGCTGCTACCCTGTCTTCAATTTAGTTTAACATGATCCTAGGGCTGGGCGATCAATTGATAACATTGATAAATGAGTTATTTGAAAAAGAAATCTGATTTGTTTCCTGTTTTATATGCACTGCAAACGCTCCCTTTGGGCTTCCGTAGTTAGTGAATTCAGCCCTCCCTCTGCACCAGCACGGTGTTTGTCGGAAAGCACGAACAGATTTACTGCGAACCGAGCCGTCATTCAGGCCTGGAACTCGCCCTGCTTATTATAACCGGAGTGACAAATACTTAACAAACCCTCGTTAAGAGACTAACTACATCGGAGGAATAAACTCTGCAGTGGATCCCGTATGATAAGAATCCAGATGGAAAGAGATCACGGATGCAGTTGTGTTGCTCATCTCTATGCAAAATATGAAGCCGTTTATATGGTGGAAAAGTTATGCTAGTTACATTTTTTTGCTTAATTCATTTATATAAATAAATAAAACACTCTTTATGTTTAATATTTTTTTAATAAGTGTAATATATTTTTTAAAAAGAAAGGGAAAAAACTGGTTTGTTTTGAAAAAAATCTGAGATTTTATTTTTAGGTCCTCTAGCCCGGTCCTACATGTTCCTTTACATGTTTCTTTTTGGTGCCACATACATTTCCAGCCTTTTGCTGCCTGTTTTGTTGTTTTGTTTTGTTTTTTTTTTGCTGCCATGAAATTCAAGATAAGTTAATATTTTCATATGTTTTACAGTGAATAAAACATGGGTTTGAGATCTGCAATAATTGTTGCCTGTTGGGTTTTGACAGATAATACATGCAGTCAGACAAACGTCTGGAAACACTTTACATTGGGTTTACGGGGAAAGAGTGTCCAAACCTTCGACTGCTAGTGTAGAGTCAGCTCATACATTTTTCTTTCAACTGTTCCAATCCACAAATATGTTCTGCACAGATGAATTAACCAAAACAATTCAGTCTCCTACCGGCATTAAAAACTCATAAACCCGTTTATTACCCCTGACTTTGCATCATGGCTACTTCTTACATCTAAACATAAAGCTGACCTGTTTGATTGCCACTAAGAGGTCATTCATGCCTGCAGGTCTGAAAGGATCTTTTGTGTGGATGCACACTTAAACTTAAAACGTGGAAAACATCTTATTGATCAGTACTGTGTGTAAACTCCTGCAGAGGATTCAGAGAAAGAGGACCGAGGAAAAGCAAAGCAGGGCACTGAAAGCATAAATCATAAATTAGATGAATCATTAAAAAATAATGGTGAGAATAATTCAAATGGGCAGGGGCTGTGAGTATTGTTCACCAGTGTGTAAGATTATAACGTGAACTGCTGTCCTCTCTTCCACATCTGTTATAGTAACTCACAAGATGAAAACACATTTAAAGCAGCTCAATCCCAATTTTTACTCTGATCTCTATGTCAAAAACAAAACAAGTTTTATTTAAACAAACACACTAATCTCGCTAACACAGGAGGAAAAACATGGCTGGTGTGTGTGTTTTGTGTTACCCAGTGTCCCAGTTTGTCTCCAGTAGCTCCAGCAGAGCCATCCGCTGCTGCAGGAGGACAGAGCCGGGCAGCTGGGCTGTGGCCAGGGCGTGGAACTCCTCACAGGGGTAGTCATCCAGGACATAGTCCTGCCCTGGGTTCTGGGGCCACGTCGCACTTTCAGCTGACCAGGGACTGGAGGCCTGGAGGACGGTAATGAGTTTTACACTTAATGATAGCAGAATATTTATAGCCCTTAAACTTTAATACCATTTATCATAATAGTCCTAATAAACTGGAAAAGTGAAATCCGAGGAATTGGGAGAAACAGGCAGTAATTTGTAGCAATAGGTGAATACAACATATGTTGTGGAGCTCCTCAGCGGTCAGCACTTGGTCCACAATTCACACAGTTCATTTCATACACAAATAACTTAAGATAAAACATCCTCAAATGTATAATTTTAAGTATAGAAAATTGTTTTTGCTCTGCTAACAGCAGCTTTCAGAGGCAATAAACTGAAAAAGTAATTTGATTTGATCAAATTTTTATTAAATCTAAGCAAAGCAAATGTTTTATGGTTTGAGAAAGAAAACTAACTATCAAGTAGAAATAATGGTGGATAACAATTATAGAAAGGCTGTATGAGAACAAATTTCTGTGATGTTGGATCAGAAAATCTGCTGCAGGCCTCATGTTTTATGTGAAAGCAAAGATAACACTCTGAACCAGAAACTGTTGCACATTTTTCTTCTGTCAAATCAGTTGAAATGTATGAACCTGGTTATATGTAACTAATGTAAAACATCATTTTGCTGTTATGGTCTATATTTTGTTAAAGTTTGGTGTTTTCAGATTGTGTGATTTTCCGTTTTGTTCCATTGTTTCAGTTCATTTTGCTGCGTCCTCGTTACACCTGGCTTCTGTTTGCTGATTACAACACCTGCTCCTTCGTTAGTCATCAGCCCTCAGTATAAATGCTCTTTGGTTTCTTTTGTTTTCTGCTACATCCTCATCTTCCTCGTCCTGGCTTTTCTCCCTGGAGCTACTAACTCGTAGGTCTGGTGTTTTTTCTCTTTTTTTCCCCAGTAATGAACTTTGTTATTCTGCTGTGGCAGAGCTTTTTGTTCTTTAAGGTGAAATCTTTCTAATATTAAACTGCTTCAATCATCATGGTTTAAGTTCTTGTTCCTCACTATGACATTATGACATAAAAAAGCAAGAAATAATCTGTTATCAGAAAAAAAAGATGAATGTGAGGTTTGGTCGTTTATATGAAAATAATAGGATACTGTTTATTATACCAAATATATTTATGCATTGATGATGATGATTATGTATATATACTTTATTAAATAGACAAGCATTATCTTCTTTCTACTCCTTTTTATTAGATGGCCAACACCTCTCCTGTCCCAGTAACTAAACTCTGATCACTCTCCAGCAGCAGCTCATGTCGAGCCGGAGTCTTAAAATAGAAAAAAGAAAAAGTTTAGCATTCAGTTGTTAGCCCTGCGTTGTGGGAAGTTGTCGTGTCATCTTTCCAGTGCTCCATACATGCAGCAGTGGCTACGTAAGGATTGATGGTATCATCCTGAATCCACATTTTATCCCTTGTTGCTGCAGCTCAAACTAAATCACATCAGTAATGTGTGCTGTGTGCAGCCTCAACTCACCCTCAAAGCAACTATTGATCTCTCTAACCTTGCTGTGACTCATATATTTATATTTTTATCACAACCTTTATTTGTCGTGATGACTCACAGGTGCAGATGTGCTTCTGGTGTCCATGCAGCCAGTAAATATTGTGTCTTTAGACAAGCCTGTTATACTGTGAGCCCCCACGTTGAGCTGTCCAACTTTTAGTCTTTTGTGGAACATTGCATGTTTGGTTCATGACAGCTGTGGTAACAGGGATGTCCTCCTTACCAGCTTTTCAGCGGTGAGCGTTCGTCTCTCTTTGCAGATGATGAGGCCGTCCCTGACTCCCAGTCTGCTGAACAGCTCCCTCCATCCCGCCACATCACCGTCCGTCTGCACGTAACAAGGACTCAGCAAGATCCAGTCACAGCCTGGTGAAAGGAAAGCAGGAGGGCAGCAGCATGAAGGTTTACAGAAGCAGGGACAATATAAAACACGCTGACTAACAATACAAACAAGTAAGCAGGTAACACTGTGTGTAATGTTTACCTTCTGATATCAGTTAAGTCATTAAAGCAGGCTGTAACATCAGTATAATTAATCTACTGTGGTGCTTTTCAGTGCTGCCAAGAGGAAAATTGGAACATTGCTTTTTTAATTCAAGCAGAGTCAGAGTCTGCTGGGTTTCTGGCAGGCGTGGGGAGAGAAAAAGTCAAGGCCTGAGGGGGGAAATCACTTTGTAACACGTTTAATCTACCAAATCCAACAACAAACAAACCAGAGCACAAGAAACACAATCCTTCCCTACAGAGACACACACCCTAAAACTGACATTTCTTCAACTATTCTGCATCAGAAACATGAAGACTTCATGGACTGTATACAGTCTTTATTTCAGATTTCCACCACAGAGCTTATACAGGTTTTAGTATTGAATGATCTTTGATTCTGGCTCAAATTATGATTACATGAGACATGTCTGGACGGTTGCACAAAAATGTATCTTCTAAAATAAATTATAACTTGAGAAAACAATCAGAAAAATAGCAGCTTATATAACAAACACTCACACTCCGCCATGTTCAGTACTCCCATGCATGTCCTGCTCTCTTTGACCCGAACGAAAAACACATTTACCAACAAGCTTCAGTGACCTACTTTGAATGTTTTAGTGGCTTTATGGAGCCAACATGGTCACTGAATTGTTCTAAGTCAGACTAACACTGCCTAATGACCTGCTGGGGAGGTGAATTACTCCTACATTCATATCTTTAACTGGACTCAAAGCGGACAGAGCGCGTTGCACATGCCTCCCTGGTTCTGTCCTAAGCTTTGACCTGATGCAACAGAAGAAGAACAGAGAACCTACAGAGCTGTAAAACTACAATTCACCCCTCAGCATGTTACCAGTTCATCACCAGCTAATTCTTTTTCTTTGTTTTGGTCTGCTACTCAGTACAAAGGTTCCCAACCTGAGGTCCCTGTCCCTTACCAAAGATCCCAGAGATGGCGTGTGGGGTTTTCACCACCCAGAGGCTATTAAAATGAGATGTGCACATGCTAAATCAGAGCACTTTTACTGGTTTATCAAAGGACCGTGTGATCAAATGACCTTGTCCATCTATAACCATAGGTCAGCTGTGCATGTTAACATGTGTGTTTTTTCTTGGCTCAGTATCCAGAAGAGTATTCCTACCAGGCAGCTTCTTTGGCAGGTTGATGTTGCTGTACTCCTCAGAGAAGTGCACCCTTTCAGTCGCCGGGCAGCACAGCCCCCTGCAGGTGAGGACGGGAACTGCGATGTCTGCGTACTCCTGGCTGGAGGACGCGTGCTGCTTGATGAAAACCAAGTAACTCACCACCACCGACTCGGGCTTTGTCTTGAGTCAGAATCGCAGGAAAGAGAAGAAAAGATTTTTTTTATGCAAATACTGTATGAAGGGAAATAAAAGAAACTTTGACATTTCATGTTTCCTAGTCGTTCTACAGAAAGGCAAACCGGCAGTCTAGGATATTCCCATCCTGATGTGTACATGACTTTGCTGTGCGGCAACAGAAATGGTCACATATCGTTCCGGTAAAGATGGCTGAAGAGTGTACTGTCCAGGAAACAAGGTCTTTTTATATATTTTTTTAAAGATTATGTCTTTTTTACATCTACATTTAAACCTAATTCCCTGTATAACTATACAGCTTAAGTAATGCTATATTTCATTAGCTCCAAGTTATAACACCAAAACAGACTTTTACAAAGTTTAATTCTGGATTGGGCTTCTTACAAACATCCTAAAACAAACTTATAACATATTTACAGAAACTATTTTTTTTATTCATTTATCTCAGAAATCTTAAAATACTATAAAACAAGAATTGTACCTAAATTATCTCAGAAACACAAAATCTACTATGATTTTTATTTACCTATTTGCATGGATTTGGCATGTTTTAGTCCATGCAGCTCCTGCAAACCTGCATGTCTTAGACACGTTCCTACTCCAACACACCTGAGTCGGATTAATGAACTTCCTTGATGTGTTGAAGTGGGGGTTACCTCTAAAACATGCTGGACAGTGGGTCCTGATGACCTGGATTGAGAGACACTGCTTTAAAATATACATTATTCTATAAAGTGTACAGTAGACTTTAGAGAATACGTATTGTCTTCTGATCCAAAACATCCAAACTAAAAAATGGAACAGCACAAATCCTGAGTGGTGAGAACAACTGCGCTAGCTGTTCTAGACCTGTCCAATCTGCACGACTTTCACTTTGCATAGTCATATTTGTCTTTTTTTTTACTATTTCTAGGCATTTAATGGTTTTAATAGCTTTTTGATAGCAATCTAGAGCTTAGCGTATCTATCTATGTATGTATGTATTATTAATTACTATTGTATGTACTGATGCCATGGTCTTGCCATGGTAATGATTTTTAATTGTTTCTTTGATCTGTGGCCGACACGTCCTGAACGGGTTTGAATGTTGCTCGTGGGCTTGTTATTGTTTTATCTATTTTATAAAGAGACTGCAAACAAAATTGCATGTCAGAGATAAAGACATTTTAATACGTATGTACGTTTCTCTGCAAGTTTGGCACTGACATATAAAGACTTAAGAAAATAAGATTACAATAAAAATAATAAAAATACCAAGGGCAACCATGTATATAACATGTCTCCCTTGGTAGAGCAAATCTGTCAAGTAAAATATGACACATAGTTCTGTATGTTAGGATGCTGGACAGGACAGGGTTAATAAAAAAAAGACATTTTAATAGAATCTCTCAAGAAGTTTTTTATTTTTGAAGTTTGCCTAAAAGGAATTCTTTAGAAAACCTGGACATTATAGCCGGCATTTCATACTTTGACAGTAACATAAATAACAACTTATCACCTCTAAGTAATATTTTCTGATTACGTTGTGTGTGTGTGTGTGTGGTGTTACCTTCCATTTGTTTGTTTTCATTGTAGGGTAGATGTGCTGCTCCAGCAGCTCCTGTGGCTCCAGCTCATGAACCCCGAGTCTTTTGAGCAGCTCTCGAACCTGCTGACTTTCCAGAGGCTCCAAGCAGCTCAGCAGAGACGGATGAACCACACTTACATCCTTGTATAACGCAGACAGGGGTCCTGCACAGAGACAACACACAAGATTTATACCGGTGTTTGGTAAAAAGCCTGTTTGTTCTGACATGTACAGCTGGATTGATCTTGTTAGGATTCTGTGATGCTTCGTATACTAACATATAAGTAAACACCTAAAACAGGACACCTACAATGACCTACTTTCCTCCTTCCCCACTGATGTCTGTACTGTTCAATATTTCAGAAGAACACCATGTTTAACGTTGCTGCCTCTCTGAAGCGATCACACTCATCTCTGTCCGCTTCACTTCAGTGACCTGAGCTTTGTGCTGCACATCATCTTCCCTTTCAGAGAGCTGCTTCAAACAACAGTCACTGACCTGAAAATCAAGACTTCACTGGCAATTTTCTTCCTGTCAGGAACCCTTCTGTCCTCTGTTTCCACTGACAGAGGGTCATGTTAACTTACAAGGAGAAAGTTTTGCAGGTATAGTGTTAAAATTCCTGTACTGACATCAATAAATGTGCCAACAGTTTTTAGTTATAAAACATTCATTTGTTCATCTGTGGAAAAGAAAGTACACTTTTCCAATGTAAGGTTTGATGTATCAAGAAATGAAAAATAAATAAATACATAAATCATCTCATGCTCACCAAGCTTGAATTCATATTTGATGCATACAGTTTGTGAGATCAGCAGCATCACCATAAGATAAAAACTTTGCTCCAAACCCTGTTGCATACAATCTGATCTGTCTTCTGCCCCCTGGTGGACACTTTCTGCACTACAATTAGGCTGATATATCAGTACAAATTATTTTTCTTTTATTTTGTTAAAGGGTGAAATAAAAACGTCGGATGAAAAAAACTAGAGTTTTTTTGTCCATTATTTTTCAAGTCAGGTGTTAAAAGGTTAAAATTAGGGCGGTATATACATAAGCATTTTTTCTTCATATTCATGTTCCATTAGATTAAAAAAAGATTAAATCTTTTTTCAATATGTTTTTATGTCTTGATATAACCTGATCTTTTTTTTTAACATATGCACAGAAAGCAGATACGTATCACATACTTATCACATCAACCAGGAGAATCTTTCCATGTCTCAATCCAAACATTAAGAACTAAATAAACCGTAATTTAGTTCAATTTATCTCCTTCAATGAAAAAAATGTGTAAATTCTTCTAATAAAACTGATGTTGTGAGATAAAATGTTTTGGTTTTGGTCCACTCTTCTTTACAGAGTTGATTGATTAAATTTTGCAGCATTAGTTCCAAATGTTTTTAAAGCCTGTTTAAAAACCACATGGGTTGACCTAAGTGCTGAACTTGAATAACACACTGGCACAAATTACACAATAACTCACGTACAAAAAACTAACTCATGATGTGTTGAAGGTTGAACACCAAGGAGAAAAGATGGGTCTTTAAATAAGGTTTAAAAGAAGACCTGCCTAACATGTAGAGGTAACCCTTTCTATAATATTGGTGCTGCAACTGTAATAGCCCGATCCCCTCTGAGCTTCAATCTCGTTCTTGGCACAACCAAAAGCAGCTGATCAGCTGACCCCAGAGACCGTTAGGGAGAGTACGAATGAAGCAAGCATGAGACATAGGGTGGTACAGGGTACCATAGCATACCATTATCTGTACCGCTTAGTCCAATTCAGGGTCACAGGGAAGCTGGAGCCTATCCCAGTAATTAGCAGGCGAGAGGCAGGTACACCCTGGACTGGTCACCAGTCCATCGCAGGGCCGACACAGAGAGACAAACAACTACTCACATTCACTCCGTTAACCATTTAACCTAACATGCATGTCTTTGGATGGTGGGTGAGTACCCGGAGAGAACCCATGCATACACAGGAAGAACATGCAAACTCCACAGAGACAGGCAACTGTGTGAATCTTTGTGGTCACGGTGCTAACCACCACACCACTGTATGTCCAGGGCAAGGCCATTAAGAGATTTAAAAACAAATAAAATAAATTTTAAATCCATTCTGCAGCAGATAGGGAGCCAGTGAAGGGCGGCCTGAACAGCCTCTCTGATTGTGTTGGGTGTTACAATAATCTAGCCCAGAGGTAACGAAGGTGAGATTAATCTTTTCGAAGTCCTGTCTGCAACTTTATCCAGTTTTCTTGAAATCCCAACACATTTAAAAAAAAAAAAAAATGAAGTCTGGACTTTGTTTGCACCATTACAACATCTCGATTGTTATTCAGTAACTGCTGTAGATTTGCTGCTGTGACCTAGTTTCAACCTAATTTCAGATGGCCTCACGTTTGACTGTGTAAAAAATGTAATATGTGGTGAGAATCAGTTTCCTGAGGCCAGTGTTGTGCAAACACGTGTTCAAATTAGTGTGTTTTTGCATCATATTTAAATTGTAAAATGCAGCATCTTCTCGTTTTAGACCCCGTTTGGACTAAGTTTTAGCATCACACTGACATTTGACTCTAGAATACTTTGGTATCCAGAGGAGTTCATGGTCCACTCAACGACTGCAAGGTTTCCAGGTCCTGTAGCTGCAGTACAAGCCCAGATCATCAGCTTTGCAAACATAAGCTGTGCTGTCATGTTCCTTTTAGAGAGAAGAGGCTTTCTCCTGCAACTCTTCCAAACAATCACACTTACTTAGTCTTTTTTTTATTTTTATTTTGTTTTGAACTTTAACATTTAATATGCTAACTTCAGCCTGAAAACTCTTGAGATGTGGCTCTTGGGTGTATTTTCTTTTTTTTTAGTTTCTCTTAAAATTACACAATCTAATATTGGGGTAAACTTTGTGGGACGTCCTCTCCTGGGAAGACTGGGAGCTGTCTTAAAGGATTTACACTTGTGAATAATCCTTCTTTCTGTAGAATGATGGACTCCAAATGATTTAAATATGACCTTATAACACTTCTCATATCTTTCTCAGGTTGATGGACAGCAACAGCTGCTTCTCTAAGATCATTACTGATGTCTTTCCTCCTTGGCATTCCGCTAACAACACCTGAATGGTATCTGTGACGATAACCATCATGACAACCATCACAGAGACCTACTCTGAAAAATCTACTCCAAAGCCAGTGAGGCCATGGAATAAATGTTTCCAAAAGATGAGCTACAGTCTGCAGCACAACAGCTTCATGTCTGAAACTGATCAAGTTTTCCTTTAAAATGGAAGTCTGTAGACAACAAAGGTGGAACTGATGGTTCTAGTAAATACATGTCAGTGTCAGAGTTCTCTCCTTCCTGCATTTGAAATTTGATTTGGTTTTGTTTTTTGGAGGATGTATCTCTGTTATAATCATGTCTCCTTAAGAGTTCAGCTGCTCTGCAGTCTGTGACATTATCGCTGAGATTTTTTTCATGATTCTGCTTACATGTAAAAAGGTGCATTAGCACAGAGTTGCTTCTAAGACACCAAACCATTTAACCTACATGATTATTATAGACAGCAACCTGCAGAAGCAGAGCGCTTACATCAAAGTGTGAAAATCAGTTTTTCATGCTTGCCATTCTAAATCTTGGTGTGCTGTTTTTGAATCCGGTGACGCACAACGCGGGTGGCGTTCCTCCGCTTTCGTGTGAGCTGGCGCCGATCTGAGTGGCTGCACGGCTGCTTATTCTTAGAAAGAGGTCAAGTTTATCCACAGACATGTACAGGTTTGTCATACACCCACCTGCTCGCTCCTCAACGTCTGAGTGTGCTGACTTCTAATGGGGCAGATGTAGCTGTTAAAGCAGAACCTTTTAGAGGCTTTAGTGTCTGAATTTCCATGACTCAGGAGGGGAAGTCTGAATCTGTCTCACAGCCAGTTACACTGTATGCTTACCTAAGTTAGTAGTAGAGAACATGCTGTTTTGCAGTGATTTTAAGTATTTTTCTGCTGAGCTTTAAAGAACTGATGCCGAATGGTACATGTGTACCTCAAATAACATTTATTTTAAAAGTAGGTCAATTACACTGTGCTGTATCCTCACTGCTTTCCTTTTTCAGTGGGTTTGTTGGTGTCCTGGTTGATTTGCGCTGCATAATCAGCACAAGAGCCTCCAGAAGTTCTCTGCAGGTGCATGGTAATTACTGTACACAAAAACAAAAAAAAGTGCAAACACAGACGTCTCCTTCCACGTTTTTTTGTTTTGGGTCTATTTTTCAGTGCAAAGTGCAAAACTGTAAGAATATGCAGATGCTTTGACATATACTACCTGAAAAGTTTTGTTCCAGCACTCATTTCTCGTATTTAGTTTCAATGAAGCCAGACTTTCTTTTAACCTTTTAAAGTAGTCTTGAACTGCAGCTCTCCAGGATTTCTTAAGGTCTTTCAAAGTTTTCAAGATCTTTGAACATTGGCTGCTTTTTCATTTATTTTCTGTCCAGTTCTTGTACCTGACCATGTTTAGATCGATGTGTTTGTTAAGCCACTTAACACTGACCTATGAATCACTCATATATAATAAGACATTACTTTATCTAAGCAACCAGGGTGATTTTTAAAGATCTATTAGCTGATAACTTGGCATATCTCAGCATGGTGGAATAGTATACAAAAGAAGTGTCAAGACTAAAAAAAGTGACGTCACACGGTACCTAAAAGATAAATCTGAACCTTCAGTTGATCCATCTACTGTTGGCTGAAGCCTCATCAGAACTGGTTTCCATGGAAACATGACTGTCAAGAAGCCATTCTTAAGGAAGGGAAACAGGGAGAAAACGCTGAGGGTATGTCACATGACACAACAACTGGACTGAAAGTCAGGAGCAACAGGTCTGATGGAGAGATGGATCCTCCACAGACTGCAGACCTACACAAAAGGCAGAAACATCCAAAGAAGAGCTTTGAAAAGTCCTTCAAGAAGCCTGGAGAACTGTTCCTAAGGACAATTTAAAGAAAACACAAGAGGGGGGGTTGAGATTGGTTCGCTGCTGATACAGCTCTGAACCGGTAAGAGAGGTAGTAAGAGGCTAAATGACTGAAACCCACTGTTTTAACTTGCTGTGCTTCTGGTTAGAGCAGACTGATGGCAGCTTTATGTAAGTAAGCACACAGTGATGTGGAGCTGAGCTGCTTCAGTAAAGCATGTGTCAATTCCTGAGCAGGGACAGCGGCGTGTTAATGAGGACAACTAAAACGCACAACGGATAAGTAAAAAGGGCTTTAGACTTGAGTTATATAGTTACCTGTCTGAGCTACATTCTTCTTTTTCTTTGTCTTAGTTTCTTCCATCGGAAAGAAGACTCCCTCTTCACTTAGTGAAACAACGCGCCCATCAGCCAGAGGGATTATGGGTAGGTCTCTGAGGTTTTGCAGGATGGAATCTGCCTCTCCGTAGCCATGCTCCATAGCTCTGAAGTTGCAAACCAGCAGCCTGGCCAGCAGACGGAGGCCTTCGTCTGGTAGGGAAATGCCAGGTTGAATATGAATAAGATCTTCTTTTGGAACATTTTTTTACACACCACACATCAAAAACGTCTCTGAAATCCCAGCGCACACCTGAATGGATGGCTCCTTTTCTCACCAGCTCCTTTGCCATGGCTGTGGTTACTGTGGTAACGTCTGACCCTCGCAGGTACCGGACTCCCAGGTGAGTGAGCAGGGAGGCAGGTGGGGCTGGGGTTAGACTCGGATGGAGATAAGAGAGAGACAGATGCTTTTCCAGCTCGTCTCCGCTAATCACTTGGCGGATCACAGCATCCTGACACACGGCCACTTGGGATGGCAGCTTGTACGCAACCTTTCCATCTAGGAAAGATGATGTGAAGAGGAGAATTTGCATGGTTTCGTATCACGGGTTCAGACTCTTCTGGGATTTTTAGGGTTTAATAATACCTGAGCTTAGTGTCGGCAGGAAAGCCTTCCCTTTCAGCAGCTGAATAATCTGCCCAGCGACAGGCTTGAAAAAGTCCAACACTTCGTCAGGAAGGGGGATAAACTGCAGGAACTGACAGAGACCCTTGAGCCCCTTGAACTCTGGGTGATCCTGAAGATGATGGGATGCGAGTTAAAAGACAAACAACAGGCAGACATGACAATGGGCCCTATTGTATTTATTTACATAGTGATAAAAACACAACCTTCCTCCTTTCTCATCATCAGTTTAACTGTCATGACATATACAGGCATTAGTCATTTTCCAAACACCTGTTATTTAATTGTTTTATGCTGTTAGGTTTTATAAATTTCAGAACATTCAGTTCCAAATAAATTCAGAAGGATCTTTAAATGTCTCATGACTGTGTCTTACAGTGAAGACGTCCAAGGCCTGAAGGAAGAGCTGTGGTATTTCTGATCGAAGCCACTGGTTCCAGGAGCTGTCCCTATCAACATCTTCCCGAGAGGAAGGGATGTCAAAGTCACCTGGAGAAAAAACGGGTATCAGTTAATCACAATGCTTTTTCTCCAACAAACAAACAAAGGCTTTGTGATTTCTCTATTTTCACCCTGAATAATGAAACGAAAGCCAAAACTGCGAAGGGGCAGGTATGCAAACACTGGCTGCTTCTGAGGCTGGCACACAACGTCACCCTCTGCCATGTTACTGCTGAGCTGGAAAGCCAGAGCAAGCTCGGTCGACTCGACATCTTCTTTGATCTGAGGGGGAATAACAGAAGAGACGCAGCGGATCATAAACATGCCGACATCTCAAAGGAACGTCTTTAGGTAACCGTCAAATCAACAGTGGGGCTGCTGGAAAACTGGAACAGTTTATCTGTCTCAGCTTTGTTACTTAACCTAACAGCAGGTGCCTGGAAGGGAGGAAGGAAAACAGCTGAATAAGAAAGTTGTGTGAATTGTAAAATTTCAGTCTGATAAGCCATTAAAATCCATTTGCTGCCGTTTATGTTTTTTTGTGTGTGCAGAGCAAAACGTACGACCCTCCAATGCCCGAACGCCAGCAGCACACCAGATAAATGCAAAGCAGCAATGCATCTGACATACCACTGAGGAAGAATATGATGTAGAAGATGTGTGATTCACCTTCTTGGGCTGCAGTGTAGTTTTGACCACCAGCCAGCGTTCGATGCCCTCTGTGTGCTCCACCTCGAGCACACTGTCACTGAGGTCTTTGCGAGTCATGCTAACCAGGCGCTTCTCACTCTGCAGATGGAAACAGAAATAAACCAGCCTTAGAGTGGTGTATATTCAGGCTTTATGGCTGCATATAGACTCACACAGTTGTTTATGTGCACATGTAAACAGTGACTTACCTGGTTGTAGATGGTGATGGAGCGCAGGCGGTGCAGAAAGAGCAGCAGGGACGGGTGCACGTCATGAAATAAGTTCCTGGTCTGGTGGCTTTCAGAGCGCAGAGGGAGGCTAATTTTGGTGGTCCAGCTGATCAGAAAAACATCAGAAAACAAATGTGGAGGACTGTTAACTAAAAATAAAAATAAATATCCCATCAGCAGAAGAAGTTTGCAGTAAAGGTTAAAACAAACCTCACCTTCCATAAAGGTTTCCCAAAATGCACCAGAAATTAGTTTGAACCTTTATGTAACGGACATGAGCCCAAAGAAAACATGTTTCAGTATCTTTACAGACAAAATTCAATAATTTTTAGAAAAAGTAATCATATCTAGAATCGGACCAGAGCTGAAGAAGCCTCTGACTGAACACATTCTTGTGTCAGTATTTCAGCATTATGTGGTCGTTGTGTGTAACACTATGTGCTACTTATGGCTAACACGGGGCGTGGGGTGAGGGAAGCATCAGACCCAAACTTTATACACCAGACTACAAGTCATTGCAGCAGAGTAAGTGCCCCGCCTCCTCTGAGTCCATAATGTTGTAAGGATTTGTGAAAGGCCACGCCGTCGCAGGATGAAGCTGATTTGTCCATCTTTGCGGTTAGATGGCAGAATTAGCTGCAATGGCAGAAGGGGCTGCGATGTTGTGTAGAGGATGTGCAGTCTTGTCCATTATCCTTACCACCTTTAGGCAGCTTTGTTGTTTCTAAATGTAGAATTTGATGCCATCAACACAAGTTGCTTTTAGAGGTATGTTTACTATCAGCTTCATTTCAGTGAATATTTTGACAGTTTGGTGAACTGAAGATAAAAATTGTTGCTGTTTGTATCTGTGTCTGTACTTAATACAGAACTTCAGCTGTTTAAGTCTGTGGTTTTTGATTTTCCACTTCGTGATGCTTTATACATTTTCAAAAGGAGACAGACGTGGACAGCAAGCAACATGTAAACTACACACACTCTGCTTATAAGTTGTTCAGAATAAGACCTGACATTGTTCTGCATCAATGATACTTTCATACACTGTCAAGTCATCCATGCCATGAACACTGGATGCACCCCCAAACCATCACAGATGCTAGCTTTAGCAGCTTTGATTGTCTTTCTTATCTTGGCATGTTTATTGTTTCGTTCAAGAAATGTTCTGAAAAGCCTCCAGCTGATGAGAACTAGCAGTAGAGATCACATTTCCTTAGTTTTGTCTTCTCCTTATTGGCTCCATCTTAAATCCAGAACAGAATTTGAAATTCTTCTCCTCACACATAAAGCTCTTAGTGACCAAGCGCCATTGTATATCAAATATCTGATAGTTCCAGATTTTCCCAAAAGAGCACTTCACTCTCAGACTGCTGGTTTACTGGTGGTTCCTGGAGGTTCTAAAAGTAGGATGGGCAGCAGAACCTTCAGTTATCAGACTCCTTTCTGTGGAACCAGCTCCCAGTTTGGCTTAAGGATTGAGACACTCTTCCTTTAAGATCAAGCTTAAAACTTCCCTTTTAGTGGTGGTGACCCTTATCCGTCCCTTTGGTTCTACTGCTACAGGCTTAGATTGCTGGTGGACGTCCCATGATGCATTGGGTTCCTCTCTGCCTTCTTTACTCGCCATGTATAAATTATTAAAATGTGTTTCTCCTTTTCATTCTCAGCAGGTATCTCTGGCAAAGCGTTATGGTGCTTGTTGACCCCTCTTTCTTGTTCTTTCCACCTCTAACCCGTCCAAACAAATTACCTTCCTGGTCCTGGTTATCATGGAGGTTTTTCCTTCCTGCTAAAAGGGAATTTTTCATCTCTGATACAATTGTTTGNTCCTTCCTGCTAAAAGAGAATTTTTCATCTCTGATACAATTGTTTGTGTTACTTTAGAAAACTTCCCAACTTTCAGGAAGTGGGATTTGAATCCATCAGAATCCATTAATTCCTTCCGACTCTGTGAACAACTTTAATTTATCTGCACCAGTGTGATGGCAGTGTGACTGTATCACAATCACATCAAAACATCCACAGTGAAAATGTTGTACGGGTTCTCAACAATCCAACCTGTGCTGATTTATGTCCTTGAGCTGTGTGTCCAGAGGCCTCTCGTCTTCAGCCCAGTGGGGGAGGATGTATCCCATGGGGCCGCAGTTCCTGTCGAAGCGCAAGTGGAAGCCGTTGGAGTGGATCTCAGGACAGTCTGTGACCTTGAACACTGACTTGAAGCCAATGCCTTTTTGTCCTGGATGAAAAAGAACACAGTCGTCATGTTTTGTTTTAACTTGTCTAACAACGGTCAGCTGCTTTGGTTCTGAAGACGTAACTAATGGATTACCAATGTATCCATATTTGTGTTTTCCCTTAGTGCTGCGACCCACGTCACAGACGGCCTTGATGTTCTCCTCCCGGAAGCCGTTCTCATTGTTGAGGACAGTAATGCAGTCTCTCTCCACCACAAACGCCAGCGCAGGAACGAGACCGGACTCTGACGGATAACTGTTGTCATCAGCGTTCTGAAAAACAGAAACCACTGAGGATAAAAGAATTCAGAAACAAACATCTGATGACTTTATTCCTCAGAATCCCATTTCTTTTTAACTAAATTGATTTCAGTCTCATCTTTAGGTGTATAAATGTGGGAGCAGCCACCTGAATGAGCTCCAGGACAAAGTGTGTGTCTTTGCTGTAGAGTTCAGTGGAGAGGCGGTCCAAGCTGCGGCCCAGCCTCTCCTGGTGGACCTGCATCAGCTTCTGGCCCTCTGCCGTCAGTTCCACTCCAACACCAAACTCGTTTTTCCTGTAAGAAACATCAGATCAGCTTTATTCTGGCTGTAAATCCGACTCCTAACTGGATGAACAGAAATTACAATAACAAACCTGATGTTTTCAATTACAGCCTTTTGGAAATGGAAATCGGCCTCTGATTGGCAGCTGGCAGCGTCCTTTTCATCAGAGCCAGAAGTTTCCTCACTTTGACCTCCTTCAGCTTCGCTCTGGATATCTGAGGTTTCGCCTTTAGAAATGGAAGTCAGCTCATACAGCTCTTCCTCATCTTCTTCCTCCTCAATATCTACATCCAGGTCACCGTTGACTAGAAACAAAAATGTGTATAGTTGTTTTTTTTATTATTATTAAAGGAAGTTCACGTAACTTCCTGTGATGGGGTTGGCCTGTTCGGTCACCTTGTGGGCTGTGGTTGAGGTGGGAGGACATTGAGCTGCTGTCCATGATGTCATCCTCAAGGAACTCGTCTTCACTCGTATTTAGGGCAGACAGACTGCTGCTTTCAGAATCTATCAAATTAGACTGAAGTCACAGAAAACGTTAATAAATTAGAAGGACTTACTGTAAACACAGTTATATGACAGACACACTCACTGAACTATATTATTTTTTATAAATATATTTTACATTTTGCACGTTTCAAGCATTCTGTGAGTTTCAGGACCAAGATGAGTGTTAATTTAAATATTTAAGGTGAGTATTTAAGGTACGTTTCTGTGCTGTGAAGTCATGAGACTGGTGTTTTTTTTTTGTATTCTCACCCTATCTGTGTGTGTGTTGCAGCTTTGATTTTGAGGCGGGTTCAGCTTTTTCTGGTAGTCTTTGACCCAGTCTGTGACACCCAGGAGGATGCCGAGGCGGTGCAGGCAGTTCAGGTGCTTTGGGTCGGATTGAGCCACATTGATCAGGACCTGTTTGGACTTGGCCTGACCCAAGACACGAGAAAACGGCTCCAAGAACACCTGGAAGTCATGTACATACATGAGCACACACCCAGTTTTTTAATCATTATTGGAAAAGAAAGACAATGTTTGATTTTCACAGATTGTTACACAACCGTGGACAGCTTCAGTGCAGCTAGAAAGTCTGAAATGACTGTGAGTCATATGCAGAGAATATGAGTCATGCATATGGTATGGAAAGAACTATCTGAAAAGAACCACCTTGTCAGCAGATTGAGTTTGTAGACAAAAGTACTGACAGATCAAGATAAATGATATTCTAACAGCTGCAGGAGACACGAGACCTTCTTAGTATTTTAAAACTGCTGACTATAAAATCCAGGGAAGGTTTCATGCATCTCAGAGCTTCAACTTCTACTTTCTGTTGAGCTCTTAAACATCCATGGAATAAATGCATGGAATAAACGGGAGCTTTAACGTGTTTCCAAAAACAGCTAATCCCTGTGATTTCTCTTTAGTCTTACTGACCTGCTGCAAGAGAGCCTGGCAGGTTCTTGTGGGGATTCGTGTCAGACACTGCAGGAGGAATTTGGCTACTCTGCTGAAACATGTCACATCCTCTTCAGCCAGGGACAGATCTAAGAACACACACTTTATGTTGGTGACAACTTGTGCTGCATGCATTACTATGCCATTTTGCAAACTGAGCACCACTACCTTCTTCGGCCACGGCTGCAGCCAGAGAGCTCTGCATGTGATTGGCTAGCAGAGCCGTGGGAGCGTTGTCGATCCCATCTGCCACCGCCATGGACACAAGGTGGCCGGCTGTGCCGATGGGATCGAGGGCCGAGACGGCGTATGAGAAGTGTTTGTCTCCCGTGTCTGTCGTAATCCGAAGCAGCACACCTGGTGTTACCTCCAACGCTGCAAGACCCGTGTTTTCTGTGGTGTCAACAAATCAACATTAGTTCAAATATTTGTTGCACAAAGTCTTATTTCTTAGTAATAAAGCTGAAGCTGACTGGATGTATTTCTGAAGGCACTAAAAATGAAAATGTTCACACTCAAACATATTGTAGGAAGTAAATAATGTGAATTACTTAGCAAATAAACAGCAGCCAAGTTTAAAATAAAGGATGAATCTGAATAATCAGAGGGCAGTTTGCTGGCATTATTTATGGCCACATGACCCTTAGAGAGGAAAGTCTGATCTGAGTAATCTGAGTAAAAATTTAGAGCTGCACACCTTGCAGAACCAATCATACAGGAGTAACAGTGAGGGTCACCATCAACACAGCCTAATTTTTCACATTAATTTTGCAATTTTTTATCTGACACAGCTCAGATTAACAGATATAACAATAAATGGCTGCTAATCTCCCCTGGCTACTGTAAGCTCACAACATTAGGATGAAATCTCTTCTTTTCTTTGGAGGTTTTCCGTCATGTTAAAACGGTGTTTTTCCTCCCCACTGTCACCCCATGCATGCTCAGGGTGGGGAGAATAAATCAGAAAAGAAAACGTGATGCAATCCATGCTTTACTTAGCTAGGCAATGATCTATGAAATTAAGATGACTTGTTGTGGCTTCCCACATTTCACACATCCGTTTCCAATGTGGCATTTTACATCTCTTTTATTTACCTGATATATCACATTAAACCTGAGAAACTTTACGTACACACGAATGCAAAAACCACAGAAAAGCTAAACATGGCTGATGCCTACCTGCATTTCTTTCTATGAAATCTCTGAGGGGGCCGTGAAGGGGTTTAAAGATCAGCTCCCATTGGCTCCAGTCATTCAAATCTTCCAGCAGAGGGCAGGACAGCAAACTGGCCAGGGCCTGAGCCTTGGACATCTCACCCAAGCGCCCCACAGACTCATATCCACTGTCAGCACTGTTTATGTAAAGCATGTTAAAGATGAAAGGCAGATGAGAATAAACGAGGACCAGAAATGGTGGCGAGTTAAGCCAAATCCTAGTTTTAACTAACAGATTCAAAACTGAGGTCTTCACTTAGCTGCAATGATCAAAATGGACAGGGGATCTCTGGAAGAGTTACTCTGACTCTGCAGCTGACTATGGACTGATGTCAGTGATGTTCTGACCTTGATTTGCTTTGCTTAGCCAGCAAGGCTGACTCAAAGTAGACTGGGCTCAGTCCTCCTCCACTAAGCTCTCTTTGCCGCTGGACCAGGCCGACCAACATGTGCAGGGTACCGTAGCCCAAGTCCCGACTGTCCCGTACCCTGTAATGGCACCTTAGTGCTGACTCAATGTGAGCGAGCTAGGAGAAGATAGCAGGATGTCAGCTCTTACTCTTTCAGTGTTTTTGTTTTTGTCACAGCATTAGTGTATCTGTAACTGACTTACTTCGTCCGGATCAGTGGACGATATGCTGCCGCACTGTTTGATGAATTCAAACACGTCCTGTCTGGTGGGACGGAAACCGCTGCCTGAAAGTCCCACGTTGCTTCCCAGAAACAAAGCAGAGCCCAGACTGTCCTGCAGCAGCTTTAGACAACCACAGATAAGAGCAGGATGCAGTGAGTGTGGGCTGCTATCACTATGGCAACACTCAGTGATCTTTCAAAGGGTGAAGTGAGCACCTGAGTTAGAAATTTCACACAAAGGTCAAAGCTGTACCTGAATGTTTTTCACCAGAAACTCCAGGAAGGTGCCTTGTTGAATAGAGAGGAAATCTTTGATGTGGAAGTGTTTGGTCAGCTTCCTCTCCAGAGCAGCAATGTGGGCCAAAGTGATGGCCGAGTTCTGAGCAGCCAGGTTGTCTTTCATATATTTCTTAACGTCGGCTGAGAGGCACAAAAAGCATGTTGTTCAGTCATTCTAGACTACATATAGCTAAAAATATAGCGTATGCAAAAGTCTTAATCCACATCTTATTTCTTCATTTTCTGCCTCCAAGCAGCCAAACTTTCTTTTCATCTTTTAAACTTCACCTATTTCATGTTTTCCCAGAGCTTAAAAACTACAAGCCCATATCAAGATTACCATGTGTGTCCAAAATTTTGGAAAAGGTAGTGGCCGGCCGGCTGACATCCTTTATGGAGCAGCAAGATTTCTATGATCATTTTCAATCAGGTTTTTGGAAAATGCTCCACAGAAACTGCTCTAGTGAAAGTCTCCAGTGATGTGATGATGTCCGCAGACTCAGGTTGTTACACAGTTTTGGTTTTTCTGGATTTAACGTCTGCTTTCGATACTGTAGATCACAGTATGCTGATAAATCAACTTGAATCAGAGGTGGTGTTTTCAGGATCGGTCCTACATTGGTTATCCTCAAATAACAAAGGAAGAATTTTAATGTTGTTGTGATGGCTGCATTTACAGCCACACACGAGTGGTAACCTGCAGTGGACAGTACTACACACACACACACACACTTATCTATAGTTTTCATATTAGATCTAATTTATAGAGCACTATATGATTCTGTTGGACATTAGTTTATTTTAATAAGTAACATCACAAATATTCTAGAACTGGTGCGCATTTTGGGGTATATTGTGGTGTTATTGGGAAATTGTGGGGAAATTGGGTTTTCCTTTGTTTGGGCTGATCAGCCGCTTTAAGTTTACCCTTGTGTCTCAGTTGTCAGGTCAGTTTGTTTCATTGGCTGGTTTGGTTTGTTTGAGTCATTTTTGCCACAAGGTATTTAAGTAGAGTTCTGTTATGTTGACCTCTTTTACGGGTTAGATTATTAATTGATTTAATAATTGTTTGGATTACTTTTTTGGGTGAAAATAAAACCCTCTTTTTTAACTTTAAATCTGTGCTTGACTGTCCTTCACTGCTCAGTCCATCACAGTTGTTATCAACAACGTAATGTCTGATGTGTCCAAGCTTTCTTGTGGAGCTGCGCAGGGTTCTATTCTTGGTCTGGTTTTGTTTTTGTTGTACCTGATGTCTCTTGGTCTGATTTGTGCTTTTAAAAATGTGCTGTGTCCCTACTGTTCAGGGCGCACCCTTCGGTCTTCAGGCCAGAGCCTCCTGTAGGTCCCAAAGACCAGTTTTAAAACCCTGGCAGATGTGGCTTTTCAGGATGTAGCTCCCAGACTCTGGAATGACTTGCCCCTGTCCCTCTGTGTGGTTGGCTCCATGTACTCTTAAAAAGCAGCTGAAGACTGTTATTCAGGAAATCTTTTAGTTGATGTTATTTATTTTATGAAATTGTGTTGTTTTTATTATTCCCATTTTGTGTACATTTTATTTCTTTTGTGATTTTTATCTGTGAAAAACACTTATAAATAAATTTTATTCATAAATAAACTTTACTAACAAAAAAATAAAGAAATAAGGGGGCGACGCAAGACTTTACCACAGGCTGTACATCATCAGACTACATAACATGGCAGAAAATGATTTTCTGTGTAAGAACCTTCACTGGGGAGGGATGTGCTGGTGTTGTCTGCTGTTTTAGTCTGTTCAGCTGGTTTGGGAGTCTTGTCTTTGAGCACCAGGTCCTGTGGAACAGTCAGGGAGCCTCCACACACAGCCAGCTGAAACAGAGCTCTCGCCAGCGGGTCACTCGACACCGTCATCAGGAAGCTCTCGACGTGCTGGGTGAACAGATCAGTATATTTCTGTATCAGTAATCATTTACCTGACATTATGTCTGAGTACACTTCTAAAATAAGCACTCTGTTTGTCTGCCACTCCCAAGGCAAACACAGATCGCAACACATTTCATATGGCTAGAATTTACTTATGTCTACACAGCGGTGATGATGTTATGTTGCCATGACAACCAAGCTATTCTTTCTCATAAACTACAGTTGCTGGATCTGGGCTTCAGTATTACATGTTGGAAAACAGATGAATGTTTCAGAAATAACAATTTTAATAATGAAAATCTAAAATCTAGTCCTAACTTTAATGAGTAACAAGGGCGCATCGGTTAAATCCATCAGTTTGTTGTACCTTTATGAAGGATTAGGAGGCAACATAAGACATTTTTGTTAATAACCTCATGACTGGAGAACAGCCCATTGAAGCAGACTTTGAATGTTTAGAGGAATTAAACCACAAATTCGCTAGCAGAGAATTTGAAATGTGTGACCAGAGAATCCCAGAACTGCCACTGCAAAGGTTCTGATGCACCTGAGCAGGAAACAAGACGTTTAACCACAGAGCATTTATCAGTGTGGAGCTCCCACCTTCGCCATCCTGGGGCTGAACACTTTTGCAGCGTTTGAAAAGACAGCCAGCACCACTTCTGCCGACGCCATAGAGGCGTACTTCTTCCTGAGATCTGAGTTTCCCATGGAGGAGAAGGAACCGCCGCCTTGCATCGGCTCTAAAACGCTCTTCTTGAGCTTTCTCAGCCGCTCCAGAGTCTCCTCCTGCAGCTCTTTCAGGATGGCCTCTCTGGCACGCTCCAAGATCAGCTGCTCGTTTGATCTCACCTTATTAAGAGTCTGTGGCAGAAACAGAAGTCAGAGCTTTCACTATACAGGTAAAGCTCTGGTTGATGCAGCACATATTTGCATTAGAGGCACACACATGATTTAACAGTCCTTACTTTTTCAGCTAATACTCGGTAGGGATGGACCGATACCAGTATCAGGTATCAGCCCAATACTATGTGGGTGTATACATTCTTGATTTTCATAAGTATTTCTATACTACACAACCTGATACTAATGTAAAAAACTAGGGCTGTCAAATTTAACATGTTCATGTAGAGAGATTATGTGATCATTTTTATCATTGGGATTTTGACAGTTTTCCAATCTTCCATTTAGAAGATGGCCACAGGGTGACCCATTTGATATATCACACAATTAACCACTCAGTAGTCGCATCCGACATTCTGGTTCACACTCCTTACCAGTGAACTGCAATGGGATTCATTATTACTCATATCAGTGCTCGGCATCAGCAAGTATTCAATTATTAAGTACCTGTAAGTACTTAGTTTGAAAAACTGTGGTATTGGTGCATCCCTAGTACTCAGTATGTTACAGAGTGTGTCTCTTACCCCTATGGGGAGGCCAAAGCTGAGAATCCTGATACCCAGCTCATAAGGAGAGTCACAGTTGTAGTGATCAGCCAGATACTTGAGGAACTCAGCCAGGTCGAGTTTTGGCTTGTTCTGGTTCCTCTTAAAAATGCGGATTTGCTAAAGAAAGGAACAAGACAGAAAAATATATGTAATTTCATTGGACTTTTTGTTGCAATGACAATAAAGTTCTATTCTATAAACAGACAGAGATGTACAGATTTATCTCTCTATATATAGCTGGCAGGTTGTGGAAGGTTGCTAATTAAAAGATAATGTGAATAAAAGACTTAAGGACTATTTCATTATTGTCTAATTAATGAAAAATAAAGCAAAAAACAACCAATATTGACTACCGACTACCAAATTATTATCTTTTTATCAGTATGAGTCCACAAGTTTACTCAAAAAATTAAATCTTTGCTGAAGAAATAATACCAAAGTCGACAGGGCATGAAGTCATATTCCCTTGCTGCTGTCACAAAAAGGCAGCTTACACCTTCTGAGATTTATCAGTAATTTCTTTTTATCTGGTGTTGTATGATGAACTCCGCTTATGCTCATTAGTACCTTTAAGATATCCACAGTCTCGATCTGGTGGATATCATCATCCTTAGTGTTACTATCGATCTTGAACATGCGGTGTATGAGGGGAAGTTTGCACAGCGGCCCGAGGTTCAGCTCTTCATAGTGCTTCTTGTCCTTCAGGCCGGCCAATGACTGACCCAGCTCATACAGGGTACAGATGGATGTCACCGCCTCAGTGCACTGATAGGAGGAGAAGAGAAGCTCTTTACATAACAACTTTACTCTGAATTAAGAATAAGTTTATACCAAATAGATGCATGCCAACCTCTAAGAACATGTTGATCTCTCTCGTGATGTACTGGAGGTCTTTTAGAGCTGGAAAAGTCCAGGGTCTAATCTTTCCCAGGTCCACAGAGGGAACCATCATGGACACACTGGATATCACCTTGATGGAAATGTGGAGAACAATGAAAAATAAAGTTGAAATTAAATAAGAACATTAAATATTAGATGTGCATTGTTTGGCAATACACATCTATAAAAAAAAGACTGCAGGACGCCTATTTTGTTCATTNACACTATAAAAAAGAAGACTGCAGGACGCCTATTTTGTTCATTCTCACCTTTTCTTTAGTGACCAGCTCTCCATCCGCAGCAATTTCTCGTATCACACTCTCCATGAGACTGTTGATCATATCCGTATCCATGGCCCTGTTCCTCTTCCTTCCTGCTAGATTTTCATCCTCCTCCATGGCCTCCACTGCCCGCATATTACCTCCATGGACCTCCCGCAGCTGGGCGTGATAAGCGTCTCTAAAGACCGGCGCAGTGGCTTCTCTCGGGATGGCGTCTCTCAGTTTGCTCTTCTGCTCTTTGGTCGAGCTCCTATCAGACCCCAGCGCTGGAAAATCATTTCCAGAGAGGAAGCTGGGTCCAGCAGCTGCTTGCTGCTCTTTTTCAGGCTCTCTTGAAAGATTTGGTGTTGCTGTAAGCGGGTACAGAGACACACATTTTTAAAGCACGGATGGATGACAATCTTAAATTTTTTATATAAACCCGAATGATTGGCTACCTGCCGAAGTTTGCCATGGATTACTCTTGGTTGTTGCCGCCACCGGTTCAGGTTGAGCTTGCGGCTTCTCAGTCTTCCAGCTGTCATACAGAGACATGTACTGCACCAGTGGAAGCTGCTCACCAAACAGCTGTGAATAGCCGGTTTGGAGCTGACCCATTGATGGAGAGGCCAGCTTGTGTGTCTTCATCACCTGGAAAAACATAGTTAGTTTCCATATGCAGACAATGTAATTACAATCTCAACTGCTGTGCAAAATGTGAATGAAAACAGAGGGCAAATTTAAAATTTATTCATAATAGAACACCAATAAATAAACACAGATAAAAAGCCAATAAATTTTATGTTTAAAGTGAGATATTTTCTATTGGAACATTAATTCCAAAATTATGTCACAATTTGTAGAGCCTTTCACACATTCCTGAACTTCTGTTTACGTCAGAGAGACTCTGCCTCTTTAATGTGCTCTTTTTATGCTTAAATCTCCAGGCCATTTTATCAATTTTTGGGTTTTGAATATAAAAATGAATTTAGAAGCTCAACCCTTTTAATCCAAGTCAACATCTAGAGTTTATTTTTTTCAGGACAGCCTCAGATTTCAGATTATGAGGCTAAAATTATGTGAATTGAATGTATTAATACATAAGTTTTTATAATGAAAATGTGATAAATAATGGTGTTATCATGGATCACATATTGTGGATGTACCTCTGAATAAACACTACATTTTGTGGTTGGATTGTAAACCTCCTGGATGGGATAGAAATGCCTGGAAAACTTTCAGCTATCCATCACCGTTTACCCCGCAGAGTTACAAGCTACCGTTACTCAGAAACTGCTGACAGTAACAGTGATAGCGCTCGGGAGCGCCAACGATCCAGCAAAGTTTTAAGTGTTGATCTATTTAGTTTCTCCAGTTGTTTCTCTTTAGTTCTGCTTATTTTTCCAGCATTTTTATGCAATTTTCTGCAACCATCAAATTCAAGATGAGCTAATATTTTCCTGAAATACTGAAATGTTTTACCTTTAATATGTGATGTTTTTATGTTATGTTGTGAATAAAATGTTGGTTTGAAAGGTTTCCAAATAAATTTAACCCTTTTTTCTTTACATGTTAAACAGCGTCCCAACATTTTAAAAACGAGGGTCAGACTTTATGCACCAGAAAAGTTGTTGCTTCTAGAGGGCGTCTTTACGTCTGTACTCACAACAAACCTTGGAACAGTAATCAGCTGATTAACACACAAAAATACCATTTTCTTTGTTAAACCACATATCTACTTTTTTGAGATGAGAAATTCAAAACAAATATTTACATAAAACTTCTGCGGGAGGGGTTAGACACTAACTCAACTTTTTGTTGCATCAGAGAAGCAGAGCATGGTTGACTCTTCCTCTTTCTGAGAGCCAGAGATGACTGAACTATTTACATGTTGCTATCCTGCTTTACCACTGAACTGGAACATGAAACTGAGCATTTAATAAACAACACATTTAATTAAATGTTTAATTTGAATTCTTAATTCAATTCTCTAATCTCAGAATAATTCAGATTATATTTATTTAATAAAAAACATATGTGGAGAAAAGCTGTATGTATAGCCTTATATCTGTTGCGATAACTAACCTCCAAAATCCTCTGGTACAGCTGCTCCTGGGTCAGTTGCTGAGCTGGCTTGGATGCAGTAATTTGTGGATAGCCAGGAATACACTGAGCTGAGGATGAAGAGCCAAATGAAATCAAAGCGGGGCCAAGAAGGTTCTTTTCCACCTGAGTGAACAGTGCCCTGTGAGGACTGGGGGTATCCCGCTGTGGATCAGCAACATCAGGTGCAGGACTACCGTTCCTTATTAGGGATTCAGGCGTCTGTGGCGCTGCAGGTCTGCTGTTTTCGTTAGCTTTCATCGAAGTTCCAGCTGAAGACTGATGCTGAGGCAGTTTACTCTTGTGGAACACCATCTGTCCCCTCACAACTAGATACTCTTTCAAAGACTCTAATAGGCTGGACATGGTTTTGAAACCCAAAGAGGCTATGATCAAATTCTGGTGATATTTCTGGCTGTAGACTACAGCTATCTTCTTCAGCGGAATCCCTTCTGGGTGCTCTTCCACCAAAGCAACAAGTTTTATTTTAGTTTGATGGTCCTTGTGAAACACCAGGTCACCCTCGAGAATCAGATCCGTTAGACCGGCTACCAGGCTGGCCATGGAGTCAAAGTGTAAGGCATGACAAGACAGGTTACTGTGATACGTCTGGCTGTAGATGATGGCCAGTTTCTTCAGGGGAATCCCAGCAGGGTGCTGCTTCACCATGGCCACTACATTTTGTAGAGTCTCCTCCATCTTAAATAAAGCTAACAAAAGAAAAAAAAGACAACAATTAATGCATAAATACTTTGACTATATTTATATATCTGTACTTTAACACAGCCTCAGCGGTAGGCCCAGCAACGCCACTACTATCAAAGTAGGCGGAGAAGTGTCAAAATCCCTGAACAGCTGATCATAAATTGTGTGTGTGCTGACATGCAGTTTTTAGTGCAGTTCTCCAGCTTTACTAAGGCTGTGCAGCAGGTACTCTAGTGGGTGGTAAAAACAGCAGGGAAAATCAGAGGTACCACTCTTCCTGAGATCAGTACCATCTACACCACCCGCTGTCTGAGGAAAACACTAGAAAACATCCTGCGTGACTGGCGCCACCCTGCTCGTCACTTCCTTCAACTGTTGCCCTCAGGTAGAAGGTACAGGTCCACCTGGGGACTAACCACACCCAAACACAATTACTGAACTGGTCTTTGCATGATTAAACTATTCCATATGAATAATTTATATTATTCTTACTCCACACGTGTCTGTACACATGTGTTCTGCACTATGGCTGCTGCGTTTTTATAAACCAGCTAGACACCAAATACTGATTTGTTTTGCTTTGTTTCACTCTTTCTGCTCTGCGCAATGTTGGTGCTCCAACAGAATTTCAATGTATCTATGACAATAACAAGACATTGTGAAATTGAAATCATCTGTAGCCTAAAAAACTGCTGTGGTTGCTTTGGATTAAAGCATCTGCTAAACGACTGTAGAATAGAATAGACTAGAATAGAATAGAATAAAAAAACATGACAAAAAATGGGTAGTTTTCCTCTTGGATTAATCAAGTGAATTAAATTTAATTTAATGTTAGTTGGCATGACTATGAGCTGAAGCACGATTGGTCTATAAAGCTGATAACAAAAGGTGATGGTGGTGCTCATCAGAATCAGATAATCTTTACGATCAGGAAGATTTTACTACCCTTGTTTGTAACATGTCATACATGTAATTTTTCTGTTATCCTTTTTTTATCGCTTAATTTTCACCTTTTATACTCTTTGTATGACCCCTGATTTTACCCCGATCTGCTGTTGCACCCTATTAAAATAATAAGAAAGAATATTAAAAGTAGACAGCTAACTTCCAGCTTTACATGAACACACATTCTTCTGGTCTTTTTTTTCTTTGCTTGTGTAATGTGAGCTTTTAATTTCACTAGAAAATGTTTGTACTTAACACCCTCTCAGAGTGTTATTGTAATATTCATGCTGGTATTTACTTACCATATTTTATTTGTAGGTTTTTAAGTTTTTTCTGTTTTTTAGTTTATTGATTTGATCATTTAGTGATTCATTTATATATTTCTTCAATCCAACATATAATTAATAAATACACGCATATATATGAACATATATATA
>CM047995.1:23789998-23819067 GCA_026261665.1 Melanotaenia duboulayi | reverse complement strand
TGGATGGAAACAGCAAAAGTCTAAAAAAGTAAAAACAAGACTTACTCAACTTTGCAAAAACTTCATAAAACAAGCGAACGCACATCAGAGCAGATGTAACCGCTCAATGCCAATAATTCTAACATAGTACGCATCTACGGTGTTTTTGATTTGAGAGATCACTTGGTGCAAACCTCAATGCTGGAATGTGTGAATTTATGTTATTCTTCAAAATCCCACCACAATCTGGGAAAAATGGGAAACTATTTTTGCAAAGTTTTAGCATATTAGAAACATTTGCTAGTCAGCAACGTACACTTACTGCTCACTTTATTAGGTACACCGGTTCAATCACTTGTTAACACAAACAACTAATCAGCCAATCACATGACATCAATAACTTGATGGAATTCAAACTGGAAAGAAGGGATTTGAGTGACTTTGAAGGTGACATGGTTGTATTTTAGAAACTGCTGATCTTCTGGGATTTTCCTAGGTTACAATTCACACACACTCACCAACACTGGACAACAGAAGATGGAGAAACGTTGCTGGTCTGATGAGTCTCCATTTCAGCTCCACATTCAGATGATAGGCTCAGAATCAGGTGGAAACATGAAAACTGATATATTACTGGTGGTGTAATGGTGTGGGGGGTATAATCTTGGCACATTTTGAGCCCCTTGGTACCAGTGTGACATGGTTTAACCTTTTCTTGACTAGAACCCCCAGTCCAGGGGGCAGCATGATATTTATGCAGTACAGAAGATCTTTGCAAACACCAGGAAGCAGCAATCTTAACAAAAAGGAGGAGAAGCTCAGCTAAAAGACTAAGTACTGGAATTTAAACCAGTTCAAAGCATTTATATGAGAGTGTAAGAAGAACATGAGAACATCACTGTCCACTTTACAGCTTCTGCTTTCACTTCAAGCAAAACCACACAAATAAGGTGTCACTTGAAAGCAGAGACTCTGCTGGTTACAACGACGTCTGTCTCATCGCTGTGAGACAGAAACTCTGGAAGCTAGCAGCCAGAACCAGAAATCATGTCTTACTTTTGCTGTTTGTGGTGAAAAGTTTGATTCCAGCTTTAAAATCTGCTAATGTGTTCTGTGACTCTGGCTTTGTTTATGAAGGTCCTGCTGGTTTCCATGGAGATGAAAGAGGTTTTATAGTGAAGTATTCACTCTTTCTATAATAGACTATCTTGGGCTTCATTGCTTTCTGGATCCTCATGGTGTTTCTAAGGTGAATGTGGGGGTTATCTCTGGATTCTGCTGACTTTGACCAGTGATAGAGGTGTCCATCATCATCATCAACCGAAGGCTTCCTGAGATATTCACCTGCAAAAAGACACCTCCCTCAAATTGCCAATAGCTTATTTTTTGCTCATTTCCTCATCAGACATGACTTGCTCATTCCTAGGTGAACTAAACTGCGATCCTCTGGTTCTCACTGAAAGTAATGTGNGAAGACACCTCCCTCAAAATGCCAATAGCTTATTTTTTCGCTCAGTTCCTTATCAGACATGACTTGCTCATTCCTAGATGAACTAAACTGCTATCCTCTGGTTCTCACTGAAAATAATGTGTTTTTTTAGGACCATTTACATTTTCTATTGTGTTCCAGGTGAATTTACTCTGACACAGTAACATATCTCGATTCTGACGTTTCTGTTGCAACCTCACACATCTCAGCTTTCTTTTGAGACCAGGATTATACATACAGTCCCTGACGTTGTTTATTCTTCACCTTTCATTTATTTTGAATATGTTATTTCAGACAGGAGGCAGAAAACGTAGGCCTCCTTATGAAGAGGCACCACAGCCTACCTGGGTTTGTTGCTGACCATGCCCATCACTTTATGAGCACAACAGCTGCATAACAACATGGACCTAAATCTCAGCCTATAAGCATTGAGTTGGTGCCATGTGGTTGGCTGATTAGCTATTTGTGTTGAACAAGTGTACCTAATATAATATATATGGTATAAAACATAATTGTGTGATGTGAAAATGTATACCTAGATGGCTAAGATGTTCTAAAAGACATGATTTTATACCTTTAACTACAACGTTTAGCTTTGGCTCCTGTCCACTCACCCTTGAGTCCACCAGAGCAAGACCAAGTCCTCTGTCACCTCGCTCCAGCTCCAAGCTAAAAACCTCTTCATTTTTGTAATCGGTCTCCTCTTCCATATCCTGCTCCTCCTCTTCCTCTTGTAGTTCCCCAAGTCTTTCCATATTGTGGCAGTCTGATCTGAAGCGGTCAGTTTTTAGTGCAGTGAGACATTCAAACACTAATCCACCTATGGAGGAAATTAGACATGTTCAGCCTTATATTTATTTAATTATTATTAAAGAAAAAAAACATGCAAGAAAGGATAAAGGATGAAAATGTGTTACTACACCTTCACTGTTTGGATCCGAAGCAGAGGACTGGGGAGTCATCTCACCATCAGACTTCAAATCATTGGGATTGATCATGTGTGGGGTGTTAGGTGGAGTGAGGAGACATGTAGGGTCTAGACGTGACCGTTTTAAGTCACTGGACTCTGTTGCTCTGGTCTCAAGCTCTAGAGTTATTAGCTTTTGGGACAAAATGTTTACACCACAACTGATAAACGACTCCTGTTTGGGAGAAGAGATAGGCGAGGAGGGTGATGGAGGTAAACCGAAGGAGGTAGTGGAAGGAGAAGAGCCGTTTTGGATGGTAGCCTGAGAGACGATCAAGTCATGTGATGATGTGTGAAATGTTGGAAGGACGGCTGTCCTTGATTGAGTATTTTCCTTCTGGACAGCAGCAGCCTGGAGGAGAGTTTACAATATATTGTTAATAAATACTGTCCACTGAATAACCTACTTAAATACTTTTATATATTTGTAGAAGCAGTTATTCTTTTTCTTGCTTAAGGTGAGATAAGAAGACTGATATTCTCATGTTTACACCATAAATATAAAGGTAGAGCTAACAGCTTAGCTTAGCTTAGCTTAGCTTATCGTAAAGAGATTTAAAGTTTATTTGTAAGCGTTTGGTGCATGCAGAGAGATTTTTCTGGGTCATTTAAATCACTTAATTTCCTCCCTAAAGGAGTACAAAATCAGAAATAAGTTCACATGTTTTTTTGTCTTATTATGTTTTTTAAAAAGTTTTAGTTAGTAACGTTAGCATAACTCTGACAGCATTTGGTGTAGATTAACAGGAAGAGGTGCTCAGATCGGTTGGGTTACTGTTCAGTTAATCTCTAAATTAAATTATTTCAGATTTTTTTTTTTTAAATTAGAACATTTTTACAAATATTTTGCACATTTAAATNATGTTTAATTTAATTTAATTTAATTTAGAAATTAAATTATTTCTGATATTTTTTTTTTATTATTAAAAAGAAAATTTTTACAAATATTTTGCACATTTAAATTTTATCTATAACTTTGCGTAAAACACACATTACAATAGAACAATAACATTATGGACACAATAGTTAGAGAAAATGTCACGCAAAAGTAATTTTGTCGGCCAGAAACGTACCACAACGACTAAGATATTAAAGTGCGAGTCCTAAAGTGCACATGAACGCCCACATGCTGGTGTTACTGCATGTTGTCCACTTTCACACAGTTTTACAGTTCTTAGTGACCGTTTATAAAACGTTATGTCTATGTCCAGTTTAGGGCATGAATCTCTCATGTGAATACAGTTACCTGATAGCTGGGTTCAATATACATTCACATTGCTGGCCAACTTCATGTCAATGTTTGTTATTGTTTGTTTTTTGTTGTTATTATTATTACTTTTCCTAAAATGGTCATTAATTTGGATATTCCCTTAGTGCACCCATATCTTATACCAAAGTCCACTTCTTGTGAACCCCTCTGGTCTCTATTTAGGACAAACAACTCCAATCTGGTAGATAAATGATCAAATCTCATCAGTTAGCTGCTAATAGCTGTTAAAAAGCTGCTTGGTGATCTTTGTCTGGAGGGGAACAGAAAATTCATTACCTTCTGTCTGTGTGCTGCTTAGACCTGTTAGAGGAAGAACCAGGCAGACGGTCTCTGACTCAGTCCTTTTGCTTATAAAACATTTATATTCTGACACAAGTTTGTCTCATCACTGTGTTGAGATTCCTGGAAAAAATAAGGGGCTCTTTTTCCAGCTCATATATGTAAAGATGCTGACACATGCTAAAGATCACAACAGCACAAAGACTATAAAATTAGTGACTTGTGGATGTTAGTGTAGGATTTAGCTTGAAGTAATGCCACTCTACACACTCGATGGCTCCTCTAGCTGGGTTATAGACGGTTTTGTTGCTGTTACATCCAGGAAAAATTTCTGTAAGCTTAGTTCATCAGTGAGACAAAGCTGCCACCTCCTGGACCCTTTTTAAAAATTTTTTATTGCAACGCTGCCTGTCCTATTGCACTTATCTGGAAAGTCAGAGTGAGTGCTCAGTGCTAGACTGCCCCAACATCTTTATAAAAATTCTAATAAATGAGCTTCAGACCTAGCTGGAAGGATTCTCTGTTATTGAATGAGATACTCAGTTAAAATAAAGGATGTCAAAGTGAAGTGGTAAAGCTGTGTTGTCTGAAAAGTCCTAGATACTTTGAAACATTTCTCATTGTCCATCTTCTTTTTTCTTTTTTTGTATTATTTAAAAGGGTTATAATACTTTCAAATATCACGTGAAAACCAAAAGGGATACAAAAATAAACAATAAATGTTGATTTTGTACCTCGTGTTCAGCTGTTACATTTAACCGAGTAATAAAGTCCTTGAGCTTGTGCAGCTGTTCCCTCAGCGCTGAGCCCATCACTGCTTTTCTCAGCTGAAGCTGGTAACCTTCATCAGGAAGCACCAGTGGATGGTGGGTGTCAAAACTCTCCAGGATGTCTGCTGAGGAGAGGAAAGCACAACAGTTCATTTAAAGAGAGAAGAGATAGACACTGCCTTTTAAAAACGTGCTGTTTGCTGGCTCTGACCAGTTTTCTGTGCTGCTGCTTGATCCTGTGCTGATGGAGTCCAGATATGTCTGCAGGGTGAGGCTGGACTGTATAAACTCAGAAGGTGGTTCAGCTGGGCCGGACTCAACGCAGGGTAGTCAGAGCGTAAGGACACCCAAGATGTCTGTGTACACACACATAATAATGTCTAAAAGTGGGACTTAACATTCATCAAGACAATAACAAGCATATCTGTTAAACCGGATCTTTTTTTTATTTCTATGTAAACATCTGGCTTTGACTTTGCTGGCCTCAGGTTGGCAGTGAGGATGCATGGCTGCCAGTATCAGTATCAGGCCACTTGTCCTGCCTCTTGTCCACTTGTAGTAATACGTTAGAAAACAGTGGAAGAGCAGGAAATGTGAAAACCTTTGTTTTGATTGTTATTTGTATTGACCATATATCTGCTGTCAGCCAGGACTGCCTCTCATTTAAAGCAAACAAAAAAGATCACCAGCACATCAGCCATGTGCTAGCTTCCCTTCACTGGCTTCTAGTTAGATTTTGGTTAGTTTGGTTTGGTTGCATTGGTTTTAAAATCTTCCCGTTCATTTTTAAAGACTTAAATGTTCCCAAATACATCTCAGAATTACTGACATGGTTTGTTTCCTCCTGACCAAGATCCACAGACAGAGCCCTGCTAACTGTTCCCTGTCCCGGTTTATGACAAAGACAGATCGAGGCGATTGGATCATTTACTGGATTTACTTCAGAGTTTTTAGTTCGGTTTATTCTTTTGGTTTGTCATTAAAATGATCCTTTAGTTCTTCACCTGCCTATTTTTGTCTCATAAATCTTAAATTAAGTCCTCCACTATAACAAATTATGAGTTATGTTCTCTATCAACCAGGCAACCTTCTAGTACTGTGTGACAACACACCTGGTATGTATTGAAAAGATGAGCTGAATAGTGGAAATCAATGTCCATAAAATGATAGTTGGACTAGTTGTTTGTACTTTGGGAACTCAGATTGTTATGCATCATATAGTAGCATTAACTTCACATCTATGATTTGCTTCACTGACCCATGTAAAAGTTCCTCCTCTGAAACGGTAATGGAAATACTTTTAGAAACTGTTTTTAGGAGACTGGATCAACCCTTTATCGGCATCTTTTCCTCAGAGGAAAACTTTTATTATTGCTCAGTGTTGCTTTCTTTTCAGTAAGTACATTCTACTTCACAAATTACTTGGATACATCTTGAATCAGACAGTGGGTGCAACATTTTAGGAGGAGNAAGTAAGTACATTCTACTTCACAAATTACTCGGATACATCTTGAATCAGGTGTGAAAGACAGTGGGTGCAACATTTTAGGAGGAGGAGAAGCAGCTGCTTCAGTTAAATCTCTGATTATGTGTCAGTGAAAGCAGCTTGACACACAGGGAGCATGGAAACCCCTCTCCACCCTTATTTAAGGCTTCTGAACTGGGTGACGACTTGAGATGACCATTAGCTCTTGTAGTCTTGTAAGAATGAGAGAAGGTAGGCTGATGTTTTCATCTACTAGACTGTATTTCAGAAGGAAACTCTTATCATGACTCTTCTAGGGATCAGTTTTTAACCAGCAGGCTTCTCATACTGCTTTTATAAATGATTTCTAGTTGGACAACTCTACAGGATGTGTCATTTTTTTGTTCCTCTTTCACCTGCAGTAAATTTTTTCTAGGCGTAGCCAGCAGATTGATGGCTGACGAGAGAGTGTGTGTGTGCTCCAAGGCCAGTTCTCCCAGTCCAGCTGCATGGGCCCAGTCCAGGAGGACATCCAGATTGGCCCTGGTTCGCACACCTCTGGACCACTGGTAGAAACCGGGCTCCGAGCCTGTGTGCACATCAGGAGAGGATGTTAGACGTTCATCATCCTCTATTGTTTTATTACACTTAGAAACATTACAGAGGAGAAATGTGGGCTGGTTCTTCAGCCCTCTAAGATACAGGGCTTTATGGAGTGGGGGGGCTGAACTTCCCTATAATGAAAGCCATGTGGTGCTCTGAGTTTAAGCCCAGAGTTAAACTGAAGGCTGATTATGCAAAAAATATTCCCCTGACCTACAAATATCAATCATCCTGTGTTACTTTTCCCATTAACATCTTCATTCTGTAACGAGACCCTTCATAAAGAATCATGACTCTAGTGATCTGATTGGTCTCTGGTCAGGATATTTGGTTGGTGAACTAGGTTTTTTTTTCTTAATAAGCTGAGCTGAGACGAATGACAGCTAAAAAAAGCTGCTACAGCAATCCTACCCTGACACAGGCTTTAATGGACTGCAGAAGAAAGCTCCATACTGTATAGAGAGGGTATGAAAAGCCATGAGAAAGAATAGCTCTCCTCTTTCTATTCAGATTTCTTGTATCAGGACATAATAGGAAGATAAGTAAAAATCAGGTCCTTACCAGCTGTTAAAAGCAGGTAAATCTGAGATTAACAATATATGACAAATAACAGTCATAACTTAGGTAACAAAAACTAATGCAGAAATAGTGTGTTCTCTCCATTATTTGATACTCTGCATAATCATGTTGAATCTTTNTAACTAATGCAGAAGTAGTGTTTCTCTCCATTATTCGATACTCTGCATAATCATGTTGAATCTTTTCTTTTTCGGTCATTCTGTTGTAGGTCTGCTGCAGGGTTTGGGATCATTGTCCTGTTACGTGATCCAGTTGCAGCCAAGTTTTAGCTGCCGAACAGCTGATCTCATATTTGACTTTAGAATACTTTGGTACACAGAGCAGCTCATGGTCCACTCAGTGGCTGCAAGGAGCCCAAATCCTCCTCCTCCACCAGCGTGATTGACAGTTGGTGTGAGGGGTTTACGCTGATATGTGTTTGGTTTTCTGTAAAATCAATGCTGCATTTCGACCAAACATCTCCATTTTAGTCTGGTTTGTTCAAAGGAAATTGTTCCAGAAGTCTTGTGGCTTGTTTAGATTCAGCTTTGCTAGGCATGGTGTTTGTAGTGAGATGAGGATTCCTCCTGCAACTTTTTCAAACCAGCCATACTTGTTTAGTTTTGTTCTAAATGAAATGTCATGAACTTTAACATTTAACGTGCTGACTGAGGTCTGGAGAGTCAGAGATGGACTTTTCACTTTCTGCTGCTGTTTTTGTTTAAAGAACAATAACAGGGAGTAATATGATGAGTTGTTTGTATTTATCTGAAGCTGATATGTAAAATCCTTGATATGCGGTGTAAATTTATTTTCAAATGACTATATGTGCATGGTGTATGTCCTAATTATTGCTGTTAGTTGAAAAATCAAAGCAGGGTAACTGAGTTTGTGCTCAGGGCTGGAAGGCTAGGTTTCCTAGCTTTGATGGCTAACCTTTTAGCATCCTACAGCTGATCAAACAGTGCAGTGGCCACATTTTCACTTATTGTTAGAGTCAAACAACATTTCTGATGCCCACATGCATCAAGGGTGCCTAAGTCCAGAGCTACTTGAGAGCAACTATCCTGCAACTTTTAGATGTATCCTTCTCTAACACACCTAAATGGTTTGTGGCCAGGCCTCTGCAGAGTTTAATGACATGTACGTGAGGGATTTTAGCTATTTAGAGTGTTGGAGAGGGAATGCATCTAAAAGTTGCAGGATAATAGCTCTTGAGTTTCGGACCTGGGCACCCCAACATACATCACACTCCTATTGGCCACTGTGAGTGTCATGTTGGCTGTGATGCTGGTACCTCTCTCCATCAGCGAGTTGAAGAGCGATGCATTGATGAAGTAAAAGAGATAGCCGATGAGCTGAGAGGAAATCTCCGGGTGGACCTGACAGTCTGAGAGCAGTGTCCAGCTCTCGTTCAGAACCTCCACAACCTGCTGGATCTCTCCAGGGATCTGGACTTCTGCCCCTCCCAGGAGCCGAGCGGGGTCACCTGATGCCCGCGGGTCAGGACTCTCCCTGAAAGGGTTGCATTCCAGGAGGCCAGGCAGGATTGGGTAAAGAAACTGGTCAGACAGAAAAGCAAGCTCAGACTGATTAATTTATCCATGTAGAGCTGGAGACTGTTGACAATTCCTGTGGGCTAATTTGAGGTTGGAAAAGTTAACATTGTGTGGTGAATTTTCTGATCACTGGTATAAACTGAAACATGTAACCCTGTTTCTCAGATTTCGGACCACCCATTTCACCTCTGCATGTCTTTTCTCCCACACTACACCATTGCTGATTTATGATTAGTTTGGCACAACCAACGGTTGCAGACATACTGTGAAGGAAGACAGATTTTCTAACATTTCCACCCTTTCATCCTAGGTTCCTTTCCATTCTTCAGCGAGGGAGTCTGAACAACCACATCTTTGTTCCGGGCTAATTGTACTCAGACATCCCCCTTCCCATTCAATCTCACTCTTACACCCACAAAGCATCTGAGGTCTATGCCAGCCATAGATCCACATTCCTAAAAAGCTGAATATGGCTCTGAATGTGGGCTTGGCATGGTGCTGCAACAAGAACTGCTGAGTGAAGAGCACTGAAGGAATCCACCCTGAGCAGATCAGTTACCACTTAATACAAGGCCCCTGCACGCTGTAAAAAAAAAAAAAAAGTAAGGCAACAAACTACCAAACCTTTTTTTTTTTTTAGGTAAACTCAGCTAAGGGGTTCTGGTGTTGTGTGGGCCTAAATTAAGAGGGTAGCTTAAAGTAGAATGTTAAATTTAACAAAGGTAGGACAGATTTTCAGGTTTACTCATGTCTGAGCTGAAACAACTCATGTGAAGTTGAAATTTTGATTTACACTTTTAATAAAGGTTAACACAACCACATTTTTTGTTAAGTTTACTTAAACATGCTTTGCAACTGGTTTCCTTACTTTTTTAAAAGCTCATTCACACGAGCGCTTCCGATTTCAATCCTAGCCCGTTTGTTGAGAAAGTTAGCTTCGTCTGCGGAGCTGTGAATATGCAAACGACCTGATTGAGATCAAAGAAACCGATTCTGGTTCGCCTACAAATGCGGTCTGCTTCAAGTGAACCAAATATGGGAAGCAGACCATAAAGCAAAGGTGATTGTGGGTTCAACATAGGACACTGTGGGTAAACACAAGCAAAACATACATGCGCGTTTTCCTGCATTAACCGACAGGTGAGCCAGTTTTTTTCTTCGTTGTGTGTCTCATCTCCTTCAGTAATTCTTGATTCAGTGCCACCTGTGGTGAGCAGTGGAATACGTTATTTAAAAGGTCCGGTTTGTTGGAGTGTGAACGCAAACTCGGACCAGAAAATTGTTGTAATCCCCTACCTGAACTAAGTCTTCAGTCATACCGAGTCTGGCAGACTATCCTGGTGTGATTGCACCCTAAGTTTTCAATCTACTCATTCTTGAGTTGGGAAGTCTGTATTTCATCCATTCATTTTATGTACCTGTTTATTCCTTTTCAGGGTTGCAGAGGGCTGGAGTCTATCCCAGCAGCGAGAGGTATAGTACAACCTGGACAGTTTGCCATCACAGAGCCAATACAGACAGACAAACCATCATGCTCACACATACAACATGCAAACTCCACACAGAAAGGCTGAGACTTGAACCAGGAACAGCGCAGCAGCACCACTGTGCATCACAGGAAACGCGTATCAAAGAATTCAAATACCCGTGAAAACCACCTTATCAATTAAGAATACTGCAACATCATCACAGGCTGTTTCAAAGCCACAACCAATTATGTCAGCTAACAAACTGTTCTTTAGGGCTTGAACCCTGCTGATCGATGGCTACAGGTTCATCAACACCTTTTAAACTACCTCAAAAGTGTACTTGAAACTACTGGGGTAGTTCAGGTTTACAGCATATGTAAGCAAGTTGTACCCAAATGGATATTTGAAATATTACATATAGACTTGGACAAAACTGAGACAAATATTCAGAGATATTTTCAGCTTAACAGGAGTTGTTTCAGCTCTAAGACATGAGTAGACCTGAATATGTATCCTAACTTATTTTTACAGTGCAGCCAGGGCAGTCTGAACATAACACACAACATAACAGAAACATTTAAATAAATAACTTTGACAGCCAGAAAGGATTCATTCTCTCCACAAGCACCGGATTCTGGGATGACCACATGCCTCCGTGGAACATATCAGTCTGGAATTAAAAAAAAAAAAAAGCATTGTCTGCTTATTTGTGCATTCTTTGCAACAGATAAATAAACACTCAGTCTGCCCACTAGCCTGTTAAAGTGTGCCTTTATTCATCACGACATGTCTTCAGCTGGAATAGCGACTCACCAGTGGCGCCTTTTGTTTCAAATTCCGACAAACAAGCATGAAATATCTCCGAATAAATACACCACTGAAAATGACCCCGCTTCTGACATGATTTATATGTGTGACGATGGAAAAGTTCTGGTTCAACTGTCTGTCTTGATGCTGTATTTTAATACCCCTGCTGACCATGCTACATAAAGCGTTGCCATAATCATGTGAACTCTGTGAACCTGGCAGTGAGGTTACAGGGTAGCTGCTCCAGTATAACTGGGCTTTTGTTGAGGTAACTCTGTTGATTGACACCTGCGGCTTCATCGCATTCTTCATGGATCTAAGCTTTTTATGATGTGACAGCCGTGACGGATGACATGATGCAAGTGGATTAACTGGTGAGAAAAACTGAGGATGTGTCTGAAGGAAGTAAACTAAATCTGAAAACCAGACAGTTCGAACAATTGAAGAAAAGCTTCCCTATTTTCTATTTGGTCTAAAAAATGTCATTATACATGTTATTATGCATGAAGATGTATTTATAGATTATCAAAAGGCTAAGTACATCATTTAAATCATAAATAGCCATAAAAGATCAGCCAAGCTGAGCATGAAACATAAATCATAAAGTTCCTGAGTTCAGCAAGAATCATGAACATTTTCTGATAATTTATGGATTTACTGACAAACCACATCTGGAACCCATTTAGTTTGTCAGGCTGACTTGCTGAGAGGAGCTAATGCTATCCGAGAGCAGGTACTTAGATAACCACATCCCCTGCACTGGGCAAAAATGGAGGAACTCCTGTAGTTTCCTCTTTAGAGATTTAGTTCCTTCATGCACTTTAGGCCTACAGAAGAGGACTTAAAATTGGCACATCATGCAAAGTCTCTATGAGATCCAACTGGCACCACATGTGAGGCCTGGACTTGGCTGCAGCTAACATTGTGGCAAACCACTAATGCTGTCTCAATACTTGACATGTCATGGCCCAGTTCTCTTTAAATGGACACTGCTGATTTGGAGCTTCCAGCATCATGGGAAGGAGAGTTTATGTTTGATATTCCTCTTCATCTATCAGCTTTTTTTTTGTTCAACTGACCGAGGAGGAAGTAATGCTGAAAGACTAAGTGCTTGAAGTTCAACAGGCCCATCTACTCATTGGCATTTCTTTAGATGATTTTGATGCACGCCTACGCAGTTTAGCTGGAAATTCGTCTGAAACTTTCCTGGGCACACAGCCATGGGTGTGGTGCTGCTTCGTTGAAAATGCACATAACTGGATACTGTGGCCACAATGGAATATTATTTTTCTCTTTTTCAAGGAACACTGTGAAATCTAGAGCACAACACAAACTCTGTACAACGAAATACAACAAATACCGTATTCTTATTGACAGGCATTGATGTTTTTGGGAACAGTCTAGGCTACGTGTGTTAAGCATGAAGCTAAAAGATGGATGGGATTAGCCCAGCTAGTTTAGCATAAACAGGTAATTTTATTTCCCAATAAAGAAGGAACCAAGAGTTGGGAATTGCATCCAACTTGAGTTTAGCACGTTTGTGTTTCAAGTCAGAAAACCAGGAGTGTTTTCATACTGACCAAGCGAGCAATTATTAGCATTAATTAGCTATTAGCAATAGAGTGGCAATAGCAACAAATATTTGCAATTGTAAACACTGTAGTTACTGTATATATTAGAGGCTAAACTACTACTGCTGGTGTGTGTATGATTGAATGTGACACAAGCTGACAGAAGTGCTAATAAACTGTTCGTTCTTGCAGCTATATGCTAGGTGGCCATGTTGGATTTTGATATTTGGGGTAGTGGGCATGTATCTAACTTTCTTCATCTGGAACCTGACTCTGAGAAATATTCCTCCAAACTTTCAACGGGGGAACTGAGTTAAAATAAAAATGTGCAAAAGGACAGTAGAGCAAAGTTAGCAGCTAGCATAGCTAACAGAAATGTTAAATTATTCCCTATAAGGCCAACTGTATCATATTTGATACACAAACTTTTTAAACTTCTGTACTACTTACATAATCAAAAGGTTTTTCTTGTCTTTTATAAAATTCAACAAACTCAGTGGATTTATTGATCTTCTACAGTTGAAAATAGTCCCTTTAGGGGTCATTTTCAAGATGGTTGCTTGATGATTATGCAAATGTTTATCCTTAAAAAAAATGGCTGGATTTTGTTTAAAGAAATAAACAAATAATAAAACATTTTTTTCTACAACTTGTTTAAATGGCCAGAATTTAAAAGTTAAAATAACATCAGTCATACATAGTTATAGCATGCTATAACTATGTATGAAAAGGGTTACTTTTATAAAAATATATTACATGTAGCAAATTGTTAGCATCTATACCACCGAGTCCAGTTAAGGGTTGCAGAGAAGCTGGAGCCTATCCCAGCAATTAGCAGGCGAGAGACAGGTACACCTGGACAGGTAGCTGCATCCCTGCAGTATCAATAAAAACAAAATAATACGTGATGCTGGCTGCTGTTGTGAATCTTCTGGCTCAAATGAAATAATTTAAATTTTCTTTTTTAAATTTAGACTATTATATTCATGTCAGATCTGCCAGGTGAGGCAAACTGTTATACTAAAGTCATCGGAGAAGAGAAAAGCACAAAAGATGAATTAAGGAGGCAAAAAAGATCAGAAAGCCAGCCCAAAACACCATCAACAATGCTGAGGAGGCGTTTTTCCACTCACATGGAAACCATTGGGCGGCGAGGGCAATCTGGTGGATGTCAGTTCCCTTAGCTTATCTATGAACACCGGCTGATGAATGACACGTTACAGCGGTCAGATCACGCTACTGAGGCAGAATGCAGACGAAACTGTCTATATTAAAGAAAAAAGATTAAATTATCCTTTTGTGAGTCAGAAGATCCTCAGGAGAAGCCTACATCACGTGTATTTTTTGACACAAATAGACAAATGTCTTCTTAATAAGAAGCGGCTCTGAGCAGTTAATAATTCACATTCAAGAAANTTAATAATTAATGAGCAGTTAATAATTCACATTCAAGAAAGGATATTGGAGTGTATTTAATTAATTGCCAATCATATCAATCTCACTTTACAGTCTAAACACAAGTAGCTGAAGCTGCAAGATGCTTGATACTGTTTTTGATTACAGAAACCTCTTTTCTGCACTTGTAATTAATCCTGTTGAAGCAACACGTTACAACAACATACTCTGTTAACGTGGACATAAAGTTATCATCAAGTGTGTGTTATGTTGACTTGATGCTGAGAGGGACAGATGCAGTTCAGAAACACCAAAAGAAACGGAGCAAAACGGCTTCGACAGGCTGTGCTCGCTCTTGTAGCCATGTAATCAGCATTTATCGAGGGATCGCCAAACCTATTGCGAAGGAACCCAAAAGAAAAAAATATTCCTGTGACCCCTGGGGGGCTCCGTAGGTTATTGATTATTATCAATAGCAAAAAAGGAGTCTCCAGAGGTGGAGTAGAGTTTAATGGATCACTGTGTTCTCCCAAAGAAACAGCTGATGTAAACAGAGTTGTGAATCCATGGTTTTAATGGGTTGTACTGTCTCTTTGTGGTATTTTGTTGACTGAAAGTATTTCAGTGAAAATTCACAGAGAACTCAGGAAATTGTCTCAGCTTGTGGAAAAAAAGGACATAATAAGTCTCCTGTGAAGGGCAACAAATCTTTCATTTTAGTGCCAAACTTTTGAATCCACTGATCAGCTAAAAATAAAAGAAGTAGCAGTGAAAGGTGAAAAGTATTCATCCTCCAACAACTCTCACGCATATTTGAACAAAGGCCCTTGGTGTCCTGTCTCTCTCCGTTGTTACAAAGACCGCAGTGTGGTCTGGCAGTGTGGCTGCTCGGTCTGTAGAAAGCTGTCAGAGTGGCTAACTGGACTCTTTATTCTCTGTCTGTCTCTGATTATTTTCTTGTCTTAAGCTGCACATCTTAATCATCAGTGAGTGGAGCAGATGGAGCTGTTACAGGGTTGGACCTTACTATGGTTTATTGTGTGGTACATGGTGCTAAGCTGAGGTAGCCATTTTCATTTCCAACCAAAATTAGGAACATAATCAGTACTTGGCAAACCATGCAATTCTATGGTTGCCAAATAAATAACTCATGAAGAAATGCAAAAATTATTTATTTTGCAAAGCTAGTGGGAGTCGAGGGCGGGGGAGGCACCCCAACTCTGACTGGTAGCTTTTCAAGTTCATTAGCATGAAGACTAAAGAGACGACCTCTTTATTTATATCACCATCTATTATTATTTATTATCATTTTCATTCTTTTATAATAATCAGTTTTAATCTATATTTTTAACTTTTTTGTGTCCTTATTTTGTTGCTATTACTCATTTGATAAAGTTCTATATTAATAAAGTTGACTTGATTTTGTCATAAAAAATGAAATATGTGTGAAATATGCACAGCTTGGTCTTTCTGTGTGTTTATATGTTGTATGTTATGGCCCCAGCCCTTGGCCTTTGTGACTGTGTTTGGCTGCAGCCAGGTGATGGACCGGCTGTCGGGCTCTCCCTTAGCAAATACCTGGCCATGCCATCACCTGTCACCGACTGGATGGCTCTGTCATCACCTACCTGTGATTTGACCAATCGTCTGATGTCCAGCCGGAGCTCTGTAAAGGGGTAGTGCACCCAAAAATGTCTTTTTTGGACTGTAAACAACACAGTATTACTTAATTGTGATGAAAATCACAAATACTGTTGATAAAATATGTATCGTTTTAGTTTATTTTAAAAATGGGATTTTGTGGGTAAAAAATGGCTCATACTGCCCTCTACAGTGTAAAACAAGGTTATGTTTTTCGTGACATAGAGAGATTATCTACGTCACGAGAAATTTTAAAAACCCAAAGCCCCGCCCTCCAGATGCAGGTAGGCGGGTCCTCGCCTTGCAGGCAGAGAAAACCACACCCACCAACACATATGAAGGGATGTGAACTTATATGGTGTAGGTTTGCTAGTTTCAGACTTCTATTCTTTCACAGAGTTTCTGATGAAATATTCCTGCAATGGGACGGATTTGTACTTCTAAGGGGTGGAAAAGTAAGACTGGACTTTATTCTTTACCTGCTGATCTTCATCTGGCGAACTGGCCACCCCCCCAATAAATTGATTAACTATCTTATCTTGACCGCCTCATGAATAATTTCCAGGATACGCCACTGTTACCTTGGTAATGTAGTAGACGCACTGCTGGAAGGCGAGCATGATGACTTCCTCCAGGACAGCCATTGTCTCCTCACTGGCTGAGCGGATACAGGACAGATGAAGCTCCAGCAGCACTGCCATGATGCAAAAAATGCATGTGATAATTTAGAAATCTCATGTATCAACACTCTTTTTTGTTCATAATCATTTTAGTAACATGACCTGTTTTCTTGGGATTAAAGTGCTGCTTAGGATAAAAATGGTCACATGATTACTATAACCAATACCACCCACCCAAGTTCTTAACTTCGTTGCTTTCCTTATCTTCCCACTGTCCTTCCTCTTCCTGTCCCTGCTCCTTTTGGTTTTTCCACTCCAGGATAAGAGGCAACTGGTGCTGAATGAACTGCAGCAGCTCCAGACTGTTGGACATCCACACCACCAGAGGGCGCAGTCCTGAAATCAGCTCATGCAAGCTGAGAGGCTGCAGGTCTTCTGGATTTGAATCTTTACCACTGAGACTGCAAGGTGGAAAATCAACTGATAAATTAGTTTATCAAACATGTGTCATCGGTGATTGAATGAAAACAGAAAAGTGCTTACACTTCAGGCTGAACTGCAGCTAGATCCTTAGTGTGCTCCTGCAAGAGAGACAAAATTTTTATTCAATGACAACTTTAATCCAGACTCATCTCTTCCATTACAAAGGGTTATTGATTAAAAACGTTTGGATTCAATGAGACATTTTTTCCTAATTTGCAACATGAAACTTGCCATTTATCACTTGAGAATAAATAGAAGTAACAGAAATAAAACGTTTGTAGTTGTTGGAAAACAAAGTGGTGGAACTGTGATAGAATGGTGTAGCTGGTGTCCTGTTGTTTTATAGCAAACTATTTAGGTAGATGAACCCAGTAAGTTACATCTTTATCATTCATCCCAACACTAAAGTTAAATAAATAAATAAATTATCCATATTTCTTATTTGCTATAGTCATAAAAGAATTAACCCATTATCTTATGGACACAATTTTATTATCCTTTCCCACACACAACTAACGCATGGCCACAAGTAAATTGTCTTATTCCCTCATATCAGTAATCTGTGGCATTACTTAGATAACCTGGATCATTTTCATGATTTGAACGAATGGAACAAACAAGAACTCGTTCACCACACTCTGGTCCACAATGAACTAAGCTGACCACCGCTTCGTGCTATATTAATTAATGAGGCAGATAAAATGCCCTGAATGAACATTTAGCTCATTTTTTACTTAATTTCAGAAAACATTATCACTGCTGGGAAGAATTAGTTTAGTGAGACAAAACCTATAGCCTGGATAGTGCCATGGGTCTTTTCACCTTTTGTACATTACAAACACACAAAGGTAAAAAAAAAAAAAGAAAAAAAAAAAAGGCGTGAATCTGAGTTCAGACATTTCAGTTCTAAGGTACAAGAAATGCAGNTCACATATTTCAGTTCTAAGGTACAAGAAATGCAGCTTCATATTCCAGCTTTTTAACCATTCAGCTGACCAGACAAAGCAGACTGGACCTTTCCAGATATCAGTTAAACAAAACCTCCTGCTCTTTTGTCAAAGGTACCTCATCTTTAAAGCAACACTTCTGAACTTTGGCAGATTTGTACCCTTTTACGCTCCATAAAGACGGCTAATTCAGTACCTGTCTTCATCCTGTCTCTTCCCTGAGCTCTCTCCAGTCAATAAAATTCAGTCCGATGTTGACTCTTGACTTTTCTCTTGCTCTGTCACCTTCTCTCTTTCTTTTTATCTCTTCCTCTGCCAATGTCATCCTTTGGTTTCTTGGTGGGCATAAATAACAGCCATTGTGTTGATACCCAGTTGCTAGTCAGGTGACGCAGTGTTGTAAAGCAAAACACGGCTGTGATTCAAGGCTGAAAAAATGTATTAATATGCAGATTTTCAGCCTCTGCTGCAGGGCGACGACAGCTCCAGGAATATGGAAAACGTCTGTTTTAAGGTTGGAAACTTATGTAATGTTGCTTTAATGCAGAAGATAAGATCCCAGTAAGATCCCTATCATGAGTACCTTATGTGCCTTGCATTCCTTGAAAGTGCCCCTTATGCTTGTCTGCAGTTATTAACAGTTTGTCACACGATCGTGGAGGCAGACAATGTTCATCATTGAGTTTAACCACGATCGGGGATGATTGTTCTGCACAAATTATTCAAACATGACATGAAACTGGATCTGAAGCCTTTGTTTATGTGTAAACATTGGTAAAAAGCATATTTTTCTGGACGAATGTGAAACTTCAATTGTGTGATGCATTGCTGTAGCAAATGTGACCAAATCTGCTAAATTTCTTGCTAAGTTATATAGTAAACAATTTTCTTCTTGTGGTACAGTAAAAGCAGTACTACAATCTAATATTCCTTTCACTACAACTCACCCATATGGCACTCTGAAATCCACTTGCAATGAGCAGCAGAAGCCTGCGAAGGTCTGAGGTTTGAAGACATGCTGATGAATACTGAACACACATGCACAACAGAAAGGAAACAGTCAGCGGTGGTCTGTCTAGGAAGTTGCTTCCACTTCCCATGGCAACAATCTCCTTGACGATGCGATCTTCATCCCCAGACTCAAAATTCAGATTCAAGCTGTGGCCTTCAGGAGACCTGAGAAATGGAGGGCTTCTGCAGTCTGAGCTGTGGAAGTCAGTGGAAGTTGAAAGGCAGTTTTTGCAGAGGATCACATCAGTGGTGAGGCTTGTTGTTACAGAAGGGATGTCACTCAGGACCCATGGAGCAGCAGACAAGCTGGGCTCAGGAGGAGCACTGTTAGCTTCCTGTAACAAGAAATACGATGCTGGATTCTCGCACTTAAAAAATTAACTGAAGGCAAACCTTTTAAAAGGGCCCGTGTCTTACCTTATGTGTGACAGCTAAAGGATCTTTGAAAAGGAACAAGTAGTGCTGTCCCAATCCAATAACATCACCAGGGTTCAGCTGCATGTCATGTTTCAGAACTTCTCCGTTCCTTGTGACAACCGCATCTTTATATGGACTGAGCACGATGGACCCACCAGCACTGTGGCGATGGAAGCAGCAGTGTTTAGAAAGGATGTCGGTAGCAAAGAGAAGAATGTCAGCTTTAGACCTGTCGTCACGATTTCTCTGATGGCCGATAACAATGTCTGGGGCTGCTAGCAGGTAGATGACAAAGTCCTGAATGGAGAGATAAAAGGTAAGTTACTTTATGATGACTCCAGCTGAAACAGTTCTCAAACTTTTGATGCTCTGAAGATACATTCCCATAGGTGATGCTCTTATCTTTTTATGTTGAGACTTTCCATTTACTGCAATAAATAAACCTGTATGTATTCTTTTTCTCCACTTCAACTCCAAATCCAACAATCATGCGACCACAAAACCAACCCTGACCTTTTGTCGCTGCAGACTTGCAGTCACGAGAAAAAAAAGACACTCTTCTTCAGTTGTAAGATTTTATGGATCTGAACATAATGAAAAAATTACCTGGTCCTGACCAGGTCTTAAAGTTAAATAAATATGAGCCGTGACAAATGACTATCATTATCTATTAAACAACCACTAAGACTAAAAGTAGGAACAACTCTACAAAACTACAAAAGTAGGAACTACTCTCCATGACTGAATACCTTACAGAATGATGTTTAGCAGTGAGAACTCTAAGTGGTTGTTTTCTGCTTGTTGTAGGATTTTTTTTGGGTCCACTCATCATTAAAAGGTTTTTAGCTGTTTGCAGACATTCTTATATGCACAGCTGTTTTAAAGCAACACTGATTTTCTCACTTTGCCCCCCCCCCTAACAACAGTGAATTCAGCATCAGTCTTGCATCCAGTCTCCTCTCTGAGATCTCTCCAGCCAGTAAAAGTCAGTCAGTTAACTTTTGTCTTATCTCTTGCTCTGTCCCTTTCTCTTTTTCTTTACCCCCCTTCCTCTGTTAGTTTCCTCCTGTGTTTCATTGATGAATCAGTCATGATGTGCGTTGATATGTGTTGGTATTTGGTTGTAAAGCACAACACAGCTGTTAACATGATGCCCCCGAGCAGGAAAAATATGTGACGTGTGGTTTCTCAGCCTCGGGATGCTGCAGTTTCAGTACAAAATTAAAGTTAGTGTGTCATCAAAACGAGTCAGAAGCTCAGAGTTTACAAATAAAAAAGCTACGTAGTGTTACTTTAAGTCCAACCACAGTATTTTACTAGGGTATAAAGTTTCTTTCTCAGTCATTTCTTGTTGTTGTATTTGGGATTATTTTCCTGTTGCATGATCCAGTTTGGGCAAAGCTTTTGCTCTCAGATAGAGGACTTTGCATTTGACTCTAGAACACTTTGGACTGCAAGGTGTCCAGGTCCTGTGGCTGCAAAGCACGTCCAAATTATCAGCCCAACACCACCGTGCTTGACAGTTAGTTTGAGATAATTGTGTTAATATGCTAATATGTTAATGTGTGTTTGGTTTGCTGATGACTTTAGACAAAGGACATTGCTCCAGAAGTCTTGTGGTTCCAAACAAGTCAGTCTTTTTTCATGAACTTTGACATTTAAGATGGCCTGGAGAGTCAGAAATTTTGTTTTTGATTATCTCAACTTCCTCTAAACATTTCACAATATGACCTTTGGTTGAACCTGCTGAGACACCCATTCCTGGAAGGATTGGCAGTTGTCTTGAATAATCCATCTTAGTGTGGAATGATGGACTTTAGATTCCTTGAAAATGGTCTTAAAACACCTCTCAGACTGATAGGAAGCAAGAGTTGCTTCTCCAAGATGACTGCTGATGTCTTTCCTCCTGGGCATTTTCTTTAACACACAGCTGAATGCTCCAAACCAGCAAACATCTGTAGTACAGAGGTGTTCAGACTTGATGATGATCAGTTCACTTAAACTTAAGGGATTGCTGTGTTGTGTCGGCACACAACAAAAAGCAAAGAACAAAGATTTCCTAACAATAAATAGAGCTGAGGTGATTTAAGACTTTTGTACAGTAGTATGTTATCATAAGCATCATAATTGGTTTAAAACTCCACAATAAGCTTTAAGTTTTGACACTGATCCAAATTTAGAAGCTTGTCATAGTTTTTATGGATAGTCTTGTTGTTTTCAGAGTTACAGTATAAACAGTTTCAGTCCGTACGGGCAGCAGATGTGAACTATTGTTGATTTCTTTAATAAATCAATAAAACAAAAATGTGATACTCCATTAATGTATTAAAAGTCCCAGACAGTGAAAACTTTTTGTCACATGGAGGCATTAGAAATACGGTCTAGGTGCAAGCCGGATTAGGCAAATAATGTTTCATTAAACCCAGCTAGACCAGGCACAATGAGCTGTGATTATCATGTTTGACACTCCTCTTGTAATGTTTCTCTTTTCCAGCTGGACAGATTTACCACACTGAGGTGAAACTAATAAATGCCCTGGATAAACTTTGTTCATTTCTCAGGAGTAGATGATTATGAAGGATCTATTGTAAAAACAGTAATGACGTACAGTCATAATCTACTCAGTGTTTAAGAATAAGCAGTTGTCCACAGTTTTCAAACCACTGGTAATCATTCAGGAAGCAATGTCAGGGTGGTTTGTTTCTGTTTCCTGATCAGTGTTTTCATTTACGCTTTCTCTACGTACAGCTTGCTGAGCTTTGAAATATTGCTTCCCTCCACGATCACTCTGTTTTTACACTAATCAAACAGCATTTAAAAGGGTGTTTTTACAGTAAGTAAGAGCCTGATATCAATATTTTGTAAACCATATTTTGTACCAACATGGCCTGGTTTAACCACCACAGCCTACCTGAGTATTGTTGCTGACCATGTCCACCCTTTATGACCACATTGGAGCATCTTCTGATGCTACTTCCAGCAGGATAATGCACCATGTCACAAAGCTCAGATCATCTCCACCTGCTTTCTAGAACATGACGATGAGTTCACTGGACTCCAGTTGCCTCCACAGTCACCAGATCTCAATACAATAAGGGGCTCCAACTCAGTACTAGCAACGTGGAATCAAATGTGTTGAAGCAGGGAAACAACTAAAACATGCAAGGCAATGCCCCTTAAGGACCTGGGCTGAAGAGACCTGGTATAATATGTATAAGTTCTTCCTAAGACTAGAATAATAAAAAAAAACCTTCTCCAACCCAACTCTTGCAAACAATGTCTCTCTGGCTACAGCCCTGAACTTTGACATATAGAAACAGGCCTAACTTGCTTTGCTAGTGTTTCTAAATTATGATTGATGATTGCATTTTAGGGTCAGGTACAAATATGTGTTTGGATCAGATACCTGTGCAAGGTTACAGCCCTGCAGCAGCAGCAGGTATGGACAGTCATGAGGGGGGTGAATGGAGTACTGTGTGGTGTTATCGTCGCTGCTCTCCGTTTCCTCTCTTTCGGACTCCTCTCCTTCCCGCTCGCCTCTTGGCCTTGACACACAGAGGGTCTCTGTTTTGGCCCCTAACCCGCCATCCCCCTCAGAAGTAGCTGTAAGGCTGTGAAGGTGATTCTGTTCTGGGGTTGTTTTGAGGCACTCGTAGCTCTGCACTGAAGCGTGACCAAGGCTCTCACGTCGATCCTTGACACATGCATCACGATCTGTGTCATGTTTAGTGTCGGTATCTAAGAGGTCCATCTCACTTTTGCTCCTCCACAGTTTCTGGCTGCGGCCCACGGTCCTTTCTACAAGGGTAGAGGTAACTCTGGAGCGACTCTTCTGCAGCTTACGAGCCTGGGCATTGATACCTAACAGCATCATAAATAAACAAATTAGAGAGACACGGATGGTGTTAAAACTATGTGCAAATTGAGCTGCTGTATAAATACATTAGGCACAGGGGTGATGGAATGTGACAACAGAGCAACACCCATTTTTTCCTGAGGTATGGTGAGATTTGTCAGTGCTTGGTCATTTGAACATGGTATGTGTATGCCAGAGTCAACAGGGAGAAGCCCCATACAGGAAGCAAAGCTCAGTGGAAAGAAAGACAGAATTCATGCACATTAAAAAATAAGTCCACCCCCCTCAGCAGGCATCCACAAGCTGACACTGATAGAAGCCTATCACATGCTGCGCCATTTATAAAAACAAAACACATAACAGGACACACACTTACACCACCACCACAGCTGTGTCAACCACAGCTGGGGCCTCCAGCAGAAATTATTGTAGCATGGACAAAAAAAAAGGTCCACCCAACACTTTTACAGTCCTGTGCAGTGTTTGTGTCTAGCATCTGTGGAAAGTTCTAGTATTTTTTGGTTACATCATGCTTCATAAATATGAGTGGATCAGATAGTTTGTAGCTTGTAGACTTTATAACATTTAGCTGCTGAGAGTATTAAAAAAAAAAGGGTGTGTTACATTAAATCATAGTGTCTGCAAAATTTATTTGGTTGACACTAGTAACATTTTAAAAGAGCACTAAAAGTGGCTTTATTTTCTGAGTTTATTAAGATTTATATTCCAGGACGTGTCAGCTCCCTGATTCAAGATGTGGCCCGGAGTGACATAATCCCCACTTTAGGGCTTACCAGCAGTGATGGTGTCCTTCTCTTTGGATGTCTTTTCCTCTACCAAGCTCTTCCTTTGGATTTCAAACCGTCTTGCCAACCCCTCTCTGGGTTTCCATAGTGACTGCAGAAGGAGGGGTTTCTCGTGGTCGCCCACTACTCTGAAGCCTTCTGTTCTCCACTGATGTTTGTCAATGGAGCCAATGGTGTCACAGAGGACGTAGGACTCGGCCTCTTCCTTGCTCAGGCCATACCTTAAGAAAATAAGTTATATGTTAATGGAAATAACTGTAATAAAAATACCATCACCAAACTAGAGTTGTAGTGTAGCACCACTCTTCTCGACACAAAAATACAAGAACCTGAAGGTCAATGTTAGACTATCTACCCAAAGACTTGAATGACACTGACATTTCAGCAAAAACTCTGCACTGAAAGTACCCGGATACTGCCCTAAACTCAACCGAGAATCTAGTGTGAAACAATGAACACTACGCCCACTAAACGGACCATTTTGCTGACGTAGCGGAAGAGGAGGGTGGTGTATCCTGGACAATTTTTCAGAGCTTAATAATGGCGGCCAACAACTCAGTGCTATTGGTGCAAGCAGAAGCTATTTTATAAGTCTGAAGTTATTCTGTCATAACTCTAATATATGTGCCAGCATGCTATCTTGCCTTTATCTTTATTTTCTGTGGCATGCTAACAAATGCTTGCTATGCTACTAGCATAGCTAGCAAAGCAGTAATTTATACTTTCCCATTAAGTAGACTTAAAGCAGCATCAGCAGGCAATAATCTAAAGTTGTATTTATTTAAAGGTTAAAACTAATCAAATGATTGTTTATCCGCTGGTTTGGTTTCCACCAGCATCTGAGCTCCTTAATTACTCTCAATAGTTAGCAGCAAATTTCTTTATCCTCTTTTAGTTGCCACACATGTAGTGTTCAGTGGGTTTTACGAGGGTGTGAGTTATTCACTACCTTATGTTTGACATATAGTGACATATTACTGTGATAACACAAACATGAATAAATGCAGCTCCAATATTTTTTAGTAAAATAAATGTGACTCTAGAAATTCTCAGCACCGTACCAGAAGTTATAACAGGCATTGCCATGTCAAGAGTCACAGTGCTACCTCATTACTAAATGTATGTTAAAGAAACATGTAACCAGACGTCACAGTTGCAGTGAAATGTTTTCACTGAGGAACAAGAATAATGATCTGCTCTTTCCTACAAGCTGAATACCATTGCATTAATCATTCCATTATGTTTTTTGGCTGACACATAAGCAAAGACTGACAGTCAGAGACTGCCTCAGAGTCTGAGCCAACACTGGCCGTCTTTCACACAAATCTGTGGTTGTGGCGTTAGACCTTCTCAGAACTACTAACTGAACTGCTTGGCACACACACACACTGTCAGCACTGTACTGCAAATACAAAAAACTGCACAACGGGTCAAGTCGACTTTGTTCATCTGAAATGTACTAATCGTAGCAACGTGATCATGCTAGCCTTTCATCAACCCCCAAAGCTACATAAAACCCAGCTCTGAAACAGTTCAGACTGCTTTGATATACAAAGCACATAGGTGTACTGCAGCAGAGGAAGCATGAGGGACGTGACTCACTCTGAGCAGACACACAAGGACACACATCCACATATGGCAGGCAGGCCTGTGGAGCAGATAACACATGGTCTCACCGTTCAAGGGCCTCCTTGACAAGCTCCTTTGCGCTGGACTCTGTAGTAGCCAGGACGCTCTTATAGTGAGCGCCTTCACAGATTTCATTTCCAAAGATCTTCAGGATGCCAGGGGCTGTTATTTGATTGGACAGCTCAGAAGGGTCCTCTACTTGTAGAGCATCTGCAAAGACCACTGCACACAGGAACACACATGAGCAGACATAGAAAATCTCAGTTGTGGTTTGGTTAAATTGATGCAAAACCATATTTTCTCATATGAAGACATTCAGTGGGTCCAATTTCCTCTGATTATGTCTTGAGGGTGGATTATTTTGGTAACAAACATACAATAACACAACAGTCTGCACCAACAGGAAATGATGTGAGATGCACTCTGATGGATGTTACTGTGTTGTATTTGTCTTCCCACATAAATAAAACAAGTACTGCACTTCCATAAAGTTTACATGAGCAATCTTAGGTGGTTAAAATGGAAAACGCAGCGGTAGAAAAAGACATTTAAACTTTCTGTCTCACATTTTCCACACCGTGGCCCCTCCCTCCCTTGTTTGTCTGTGTGATGATGGCAAAATGTTAAATTATATATAGCACTGATGGCATATTGTGTTACCCTTTCCGATTTTATCCCCTCTTTCACTGTGAAATACAGCACCACACAAAAGTTTTGAGCCACTCCTTATATCTTTTGAACACTATTTTCTTGACTTTCTTTACTGTCGGTGGCCTTGGGTAAGGGTTTTCAAAGGGCCCACAAAGTTTTCCTTTAGATGTTGGCTAATTTTTCAGTCCAGACCTTGTACCTTATTATTTTCAGAGTAATGTACTGTATATTTTTGTTTAAGGGACTTAACACTGACCTATGAGTCATTTGAACAAGAAAATGTGCATGTGTGTTATATAGACACATCATTTGTTCCCATTTCTATAGTTATGTATGTACAATATCAAAGATAACAGTTTAACAGCCACAAAACACAACAAGGTAATTCCCAAAGCTGGAAACTTGGTATCTCTCAACATGGTGTGCAAAGTGTTCTTCAAGGAAACTAGACATGTGGAGGAGAAAAGCTAAAGTGCCAGACATAGAAAACTATCTACAGCAGATAAACAGTATCTGAAAGTGACAGGAAATAATCCAGAAAAGATGTGACGCAGGACCTGAGACCTGCTTCTGGACTGATTAGAAATGATCTCCACATAAAGTTGGCTGTCAAGAAACCATTCTTTAGTGAGGGAAACAGTGAGAAAAGGCTGAGGTATGTCACATGACACAAGACCTCGACTGAAAACCAGTGGAAACTGGTCTGATGGGGGATGGATCCTACCCAGAACCTGGACTTGAGGTCATTATTAAAGCAGTTTGGGATCATCTGGACAGAGAACAGAACAAAAGGCAGAAACATCCAAAGAAGAGCTTTGGAAAGTCCTTAAATGAGTCTAGGGAACTGTTTATGAAGACTATTTAAAGAACTAACAAGAACGCTATTGGGCTCAGACTGTGGTGAAGAATCCATGTCGTGAATGAAAACTTTAGCAGAGTCCTGTTTAAATGCTACAACCTGTAGCATCAGCTAGCTTTATAACACCAACATGCTGGTAGAAAGTCAATGAGTGTGACATACTGCTTCCTTTCCTGGCTTGGACAGACCGTGATGACCTGAGACCTGCAGTCAGTGCCATGGAGTCTGGGGCAGGCCCACGGTGGAAGACACCTGAGAGACGGTTGGCGTGACGATGGATGCGACTCTTGCTGGGCTGTCTGACAGCCTCCCGGTCAGCTGACCTGCAGGTGGAGGAACTCCCAGTTGATGATGCCGACCTGAAGGAAGACAGAACTAAAATGACTTGAAATCAAACAATCAGGCACAGCTACGGACAACATCAAAAAGAATATTTGACTGTCTCAGAACTGATCTGAAATATACATACTTGTCTGTCCCCAGCCTCAGTCTCCTTCTCCATGCTCTCAGCTCTCTGAGTGCATAACTGAAATAATGAAGTGTTGTTCTCCCCTGAACAAGCCTCTAAGCTTCTTATAGCTATGGTTCAAAAGTACTTGCAGTTACGCCACAGATCCTGGCATAGGATTTAACTATTTCAAATTCTTTTTCTGTGAGTGGAGCTGGTGAAAGCCTGTGATATAAAGGCATTACAGAGTTATGTCATGTGAGCAGCAGCAGAACTTTTTGTACATCATGATTAAAGGATAATTAGGTGCCAGTTCAAGTTCTGTCAGGTCAAGATGCATATTTAGATCTACAAACATCATGTCCAAAGTTTTTGAAATTTGGGAAAATGGTTTAATTACCACTTTGGTACATTGCCTTCCATTTACTGACACTTTTACATTTTAGATCATTTCTGTGTCCATTCTTGATGAATCTAAGATTTCAGCTGCTTAACACAGTGGCCACAGTGGTCTGATTCTCCTTTTCATGATGCTCCACACATTTTCTGTAAGGATCAGACCAAACACACACACGCTCTGTGAATGAGGTCCGACATTGTCCTGGAGTGAACACTAACCTGAGAGGAAAGCTGGAGACAAATCATGTTTTGGATAAAGTCAGGTGTTTGATCAGTGGCATTTTACTGGAAACTTCTAATCACTTTTAGAGTTAATTGATCTGAAGAAGACAGACTCCTCCTATCTTAGATTTAGAACAGATCGACAGCAGGCTGCTCTCAGTCCCTGATACAGCTGAATGTTTCCAACCAGGAATGCTGGTTTCACCTTGCCTTAGGTTTTCACCCAGTCTAACATATGTCACTCTAAAATATCCACTTTCAGATCAGTGGTACCATCACAATAATGTGGACACTGATGCTCTCCCTTCCTAACATCAGAGATACTAGCTTATGCACTTTTCATTAGTAACAGCCTGGGTGGTCTTTCCAATCTTTCCTATGAAGAATGAGATGTCATTTTTGTCCAAAAGCAGCTGAAACATGGCATGCATCTGACCATGCTTGGGTTATGTTTGACTTGACTGTGTGATGGTGAGTGTTTGTGGGTATGGTACAGGGAAGGGTGTGAGTTTGGGGCTATATGGGGTGCAGATTGGAGTAGGTGGAGGGTGGGGGGAGGGGGTGATGGCGCCCTGGTTCCCAGGGTGTGCGGCTGGAACATCGGGGTGTGTGCTGGCCTACGGCGGGTGGTTGTCTGGGCCTGGGGGGGCCTGGTCCTCCTAGGCATGTTGCGGGCCCTCTGCCTTTGAGGGGTGGGGCGGCCGCCTCTGGGCTCCTGGGGCCCTGGGCCCTTCGTTTGGGCTGACCTGGGTGGTTGGTCCCTGGTGTGGTCGTCGGCTGCTGACCTTGGCCCACTGGGACCTTTGCCCCAAGACTGTGGGGGGCTCTTGCTGGGGCTCTTCTCTGCTGCCCTTCGGGTGGGTCTGGAGTCATGGGGTAGCTTGGGTTGGTGCTCCGGG
>CM047995.1:23766843-23776911 GCA_026261665.1 Melanotaenia duboulayi | reverse complement strand
ATATATCCAGTAATATATTGTGGTCAACTGTATCAAATACAGCACTGAGGTCCAGTAAGACTAAGACTGACATTTTTCCATCGTCTGTATTCAAACATTTGTCATTAATGACTTTGGTCAGAGCATCTCGGTGCTGTGGTGCTGTCTAAAACCTGACTGGAAGACATGTGTGTTAAAAAGTCATTTAGTTGATGAAAAACAGCTTTTTTGATGATCTTACTTAGAAATGGAAGATTTGAGATCAGCCTGTAGTTGTTTGTTTGTGTCTTGTCTAGATTGTCCCTTTTTAGCAGAGGTTTGATTGCAGCTGTTTGTAGAAGTTCTGGAAAGACACCCAAAATTAAAGTTAAGTTAACAGTCTATACCAGATCTCCAGAGTCTTTGAGACCTTTTTGAAAAGGCCTGTGGGCAGGATGTCCAAGCAGCAAGAGGAGAAGTTCAGCTGACATAAGATGTCACCCAGATCTTTGCTGTTAATGGGATTAAACTGTGTCATGGTGCTTAAACTGGTTTTCTGTGGCCACAGTATGTCTGTTGAACCTGCTGTAGATAAACCAACTACAATATTCTGTAATTTTTCAGTGAAAATTTTGGCAAACTCATTGCAGGCTTTGGTGGAATAAAGTTCAGGTGCTGCTGACAAAGAAGGGTTTGTTATTCAGTCAACAATAGCAAATAAGACCCGAGCATTATGATAGTTTTGGCTAAAAATGTCAGAGAAATAGAACTTTCTTGCATTCCTCATGTTTAAATTATAAGAGTGAAATTTCTCTTTATACATGTCATAATGAACCTGTAGATTTGTTTTTCTCCATCTGCGCTCGGCTTTCCTACACTCTCTTTTTTCAATTTTTGCTAGTGTGGAATTTCTTCATGGAGGCTTTTTCCTTCCAGAGACAACTTCCATCTTAATAAGAGCCATACTATTTAACACTTTAGCATTAAAACTAGTGACAACCTCATGGGCTGTACACCCTGACAGGGCAGGTGTGGAAGAGAAGACCTGGTTGAACATCCCACTCGTGTTTTCAGTTATATATTATTACATTTGTATGAACAGGGATCGTACTGTCAAAGAAAACACAGTAGTGATCAGAAAGGCTCACATCATACACAGCAACCTTGGAAAAGCCGAAACCCTTCGAAATCAGTAAATCTAGAGTGTGTCCTTTAATGTGAGTGGGCTCTGTTAAATGCTGAGTCAGCCCAAAGTTCTCCAGACTGTTACTCTTTTTAGTTTATTGGAGTGGAAAATCAATTTAAAAAAACTATTAACTAAATATATATTACATCAAAATATCATAGATATACTGATTTTAGATTTTTTTTTAAATTATGCAGCTAATATAACAAACAAAAATACCCCCCCTCCCCAAAGGAAAAAAGAAGATATAAAAATATAAAAAACTAAACAAAATCCAATACGTAGTCTACACTAGACCCATGGAAGAGTGTTTCTAATAAATCATGCTGTTAACTGGCTCACACATTGCTCAACAACTCAACTTACAAAATAAATAAAATCTAATCGAATTATTTCTAAAAAAATAAAATAAATAAATAAAACACACTGCAGAGTTCCCCTCTGGTTTCTCCAGACATTCAGGGATCAATACAATACACAGAATCACTTGAACTGACCTTTGGCACAGCAAAACTGCTTCTTCAAGCTTTAAAAAACCAAAGGAGTTCATTTTAATGAATATTGCAATTCAAACTGACCTACGAACACGAACATCAGGAGTTTCCTGCAGAATAGATGTGAAAGGTAAGAATTTAAATCTTTTCACACACCTTTTGGAGTATTTCCAGCCAAACTGGTTTGATACAATAAAATGCTGTGTCACTGGTCCCCTCTCACTCACAACTAGCCTTTCTCTACATGTGAAATAATCTCTTCAAAGTAATCTTTTTGTATCAGCTGGGACCACATTTGTTGCAGGGTGAGACAGCACTTTTATGGCATCAGATGTGTGTTAGGTTGGGTGTCACCACTGCATAATTCAGTACATTTTAAATGATTCACGACCTTTATGAGAACTTCAAATAGTTTTAATAAGCCCATTCTTCTTCTGAACCCTTTCATGCATAGTGGACACCAGTTCAAGAGCTATTTTAATGCATAAGTAGGAATTGCATATTTGCAAATAAGCCACTTTAATGCACGTTAGTGAGCAATACACTGGCACTTGCTGAAAATAAATATATTTATAATTAAATACATGAATGAAATAAAAAACTTTATTAATAAAACATTGCAATAAAAACATTGTAATATTAAATTGTAATGTTGTAGTAGTTAAAAAACCAACAAAAATAATAATTAATGAATAATTAGAAGATAATGCCTTGGAGAGTAATGGCTACTGGCAGACAAGAGTAAATAAATAATAAAAAGAAAAGATAAAAAAAAATCACTGAACACACCTGTAGAAGTAAAATACTGCATATGAAAAAAATTGCCACTTTTTTTTAAAATTCGCATTAAAAGGTTAAATTTAAAAGGCTTTATTTGCCACTGATGGAAAATTTGTAAGACAAAAGAAAACAAAACACATGACATGACACATGATGATGACATCAAAATATTTTAGGAAAGATGTTTTATTCAACCACAGCATTTTTCCTAAATTTAATTTAAAAGTAATTTCCATGAACTCTAAGCCCTGGCAGCATGACTCAGCAACCAACTCCAACATGAAATTGTTGAGTCATGCTGTGTTCATATGTTTGTAGTTGGGGCGGGGCTAACCAAGCTGACGCTCTGCCATCGCGACAACCTCCAGTAGAAAATATTCTTGGCTGCCTCCAAATGACTTCTCTCTCTCTGGTCCCTCAGCGGAGCGGAAGAAGCCGACCGTTTCCCGACGCTGGTCGCTCTGTACAGTAAACGAAAGGAGTGGGGGTTGGTCACAGCGCGGAAAAACCGAGGCTTCCCCGAGCGCAGCGCGTACCTGTCCGTGTGGCATGTGACAGTTCGAGCGCCTAACGTTAAGGAAAAGGAAAGCCGGGCGGAAAGAAAGGGCTCGACCTTATTGAAGGGATACACGGCTGCTCCCGATGGTGATGGAGCGGTTGTGCGGACTGGAGCTGCCGTTCTGGGTGAGTACGTCTGCCCCAGCTTGTCTGTAAGGACCGCCGCTGTGCATACTTCGCGTGCAACCTGACGAGGTTGCACCGCCTTAAGTATTTTGTTTTCTTTCCGGTTAGCAACTCAGAAGTACAGTAACGGCGCTAGCTAACTATAAATACCCTACTTAATAGCATTTACTGTGTTAATAAGCTCACATTTAATGACACGCAGAATTAACGAGGAGGGGGAAATCCTTCGCTGAGCTAACTTTTTATTTGAGCTAAATTTAATTATTTTAGACTGGTATTTGAAATACTTAACTTGTGATTCAGGTCTGTAAACTTATCTGGGAGTTCATAAACAGTAGCCAGCAAAGATTGCAATACCTTAAAGTGGTAAATGTATAAGAAATGCCACTTTTTTGCACCTCAGATATAATAATATTGTTATTAGAAAAGGAAATTGGGAAATACTTCAATATGTGTCAGAATTATGTCTCTACTTACGACGTTCTCTACTTCTCATTTATACCAGTGAGTCACATGAGATTTTGCAAAATATAACAGTGATAATTTGTTACACCATTCAGCTTTCTACAGAGATAATGACTGCTCCAGCTGGTGTTTACTCTTTTTATCTGGGTTTATACTCTGTCATTTACTTCCCAGATAGTAATGTGGTTTTAATCTCACCTGCTGTTGAGCTGTCACAACCATAAACATATAACAGCCGCTTCCAGTGTGCACAGTACAAGTGTGTGAGTGCAAACACTGCCTTGACGGGTCGCTCACGTGTGTTTGGATTGAATCAAGTCACTGCGCCGGATTAACAATGGAGAAATGAGTTTGTAAAAGGTCATGGTTAATAACTGGAAATGTGTAATACAGATACTAAGTTACTGGTTGAATGGGGGATTTTGAAGGTTGCACTGTCCTGTGAACCCACACTGTGGTAGTGGACAAACATGTGTTGGTTAATTTGGTTTCTCATGATTTTTTTTTACATGCTTATCACATAAAATAGATCCAGCTATGTTGAAAAGTTTTGAACAGTTTTAGTGCAAAAGTCATAAAAGAAGGATGTTTGTTTTGAGGAGAGACATTGGAGGAGAACACACCAATACAAGGCAATGTAAACTGATTACAAGGGGTATAACTTACAAGTTTGACTGTGCTATATTATATCGATTTATCCATCTATTTCCTTCCACATAACCGGGGTCGGGTTACGAGGGCAGCAGTTAAGCAGAGAAGCCCAGACTTCCCATTTCTTCCAGCTCGTCTGGGAAAACCCAGGCAGCAGAAAGGAGACGTCTGTCAACGCTCAGCATTTTCACTGCAGATCAGGGTTAATGCTAAACCTTGTTCAAGAGCCCTGTTCACAGTCCCGTTTGTAGAATGTGCCTAATTGCAACCAGTAGCTTTGTCCATGCTTATTACTCAAACAAGATTTACATTAGTGAAATCTGCACTTGTATTACCCAATACTTTGTTGTTTCATTTATGAATGAGCTTGTTTGTAATCTCACTGAAAAAGGAGGCTGCTCAGGTCCTGCTCAGGGAGACTTTCTGTATACGTGCTTCACCTCAACAAGATTTCAAGTGTTCAAGTTGTGCAGATAAATAGCTTTAGTCAGTTAAAGACACTGTCTGAAAAAACAGAAACAGCATCACAGATATTAGGGGTTTGACTCCTCTAAAGGTTTGCCTTTTACTGTGATGATAGACAGTTTCCAGGGGAATTCCTGCAAGTTCTGCCCGTACAGTCTGATAAAATTCCCAGAGAATGTTTGCTATTATTGGCTGTACGGCTGGGGTTGAAGTCGGAAGACTGATTTGTGCCATGACACCTTTGAGTTGTTCTTCTGTTCCACACAACTGAAAGGTGTGCATAGTTGGAAAGGAAGTGCAGCATACCAATAAAGTGATAACCCAACCCTCATGCTTCCCAGAAGGGCTGAAACAATCCCCCGAGCAGCTCGAATAAAATGATTACACACACACACACACACACACACAAAGAAATCCTCGATGCTAATCACTTTGATACTTTGCTAAAACAAATATATTTTTGTCAGTGGCCACCATGTTTCGCTCCGACAGTTATTACCGTTACACAACGTGCTCATGGCTGCGTTATGTTTAAGTCCCTCCAGGAATTCCCAATGTTGCGATCACAACTATTAAAGCAAATTCAGCCAATCCTAAAAAATTCTGCATGTCCTAGTAATTTCGTCCAATCACTGCAACTTTAATGGGACGTTGACAAATCTTCATTCATCTAAAATAACCACCAGGGTGGATGCATGGTGCTTTCCTAATGTTCGGGGGAAGTGGAGGTAAACAGTTTAGTACGGAAAGGAGCATTTGGGAGGAAAAACGACAAACATTTTTCTATCTTTCAACACGTCCTGAGAAGGTCAGAAATTTTCAACCAGATGAGACAAATCATCATTTAGAGTTTGTTACATTTAGATCTGCAGCAAATGCTGAAATAATCTAAATAATATTAATAATAATAAAATAATAATATTAAAATAATATTTTTCCTGCTCTTTGTTTTGTGGGTGTTGTTTGAACATTAAGTTTTCAGTTGCTGAGTGGTGAAAGATTCTCCCAGTGTGTTTATTTTTATAAAGATAGTAAGAATATCAGAATGGGAATTTTTAATAGAGGATTTAAAATAAATCCTAGGTGCTTTTGCAAAAAAAAAATCCACTGAAACCAGTACAACTTGAGGCGTTTCACAAAAACTGCTTCAAACTCAAACATTTTAGGTTAAAACATTCACAAAAATTTACTGGAAGGACTGATGTTTGTAGTTTGATCTTATGGCCGGTTGGAGGAAAACAAGGCGCAAAAAGATGAAAACTTTAGAAGTTTGGCTCCATTCCCAACAAAAAAGCGAAAAGACTGTACAGTGTGTCCATTTAAAACCAAATTAGTCTGGTAAAATAACACCACAAAGCAGCTTTCTCTTCAGTCCTCAGAGCGAAACAAGCACAAACTAACGTTGCATGTTGGCATTTTCATGTAAATTAATTTCCTGTTGGATTTACGTTGGATATACATAGCAGCTATATCACTTATTTCCACATTTATTCAAAAGAAGTAACTCGAGATGCACTGGTCCACTTTTTTTTGAGGTTCCCGTCTGATTCCAATATCTGAAATTTGAGTATCGGCCGTACAGATATTTTCTGATACCAAATTAGTTTACGTGAACATTTTTGTGATTATGGTCATTACTGCTGTTGTTAATGTTGTGTAATGTCTCATTAGGCGAGATTAAACACGTCTTTCTCAATAAGAGAGCAACTGATAAACAAATCCAGTTTAAATGTTTTTCAAATTAATTATAAGAAAAAACCTTCTAAAGTAAATAAAGACAATGTCTGTAGCTGCTTCATAATCTTAATTAAAACAAATATACATTTATTATTTAGCAACAACAACTGCTAAATATTATAATGATAATAATAATATTCATAAGCACCTACAAGCCCAAAATAAGGTTCTTTCATCATATCGGGTATCAGACCGATACCTGATATTTTTATTGCAAACTGCAATAGCACACAGCTGAATACATGATTATATAAAACAAACAAAACAAAAAAAATTTACATTTTGCTCTTTGGAGATCAGATCCAGTTAGCAGGAATTTTGACCTGTGGTGCTCACTTTTTAATACTGTACAAGAAACCGAGAAGAGGATGCATGGCGACTAGCACACACATTAACAAGCTCATCCAAAGCCTGTTTATCAGCAGCATTGTAGACCAACAATTCAGACTGTCAGCAGCAGCCTGGATTACAGCAGAGAGGAAGGATGGGATAAGTCTGGAGTCGTTTGTGTCTCATCTGCGGTGGTCTGAGCGTACATGTAGTGAAACTCAAGCTGAATAGAAACTGCAGGAACTGGCAGCAACTGCTGATGAACTTTTTTCTCAACGCTGTATTTGTATGTTCAGAAATATTACGCAACTTTGAACCTTTTCACACAGTGAATCAGCAATGTGGTGAATAACTGTGGCACTGATAAAGTTAACTTTTCAGACGTTCTCAGTGCGCTTTTTCTGGTTGTCAGCAAGCATAAAACATACTGAGCCAAATTTTATGAGGAGAGCTGTTTCATTTCACAAAGAAAGAAACCCTGTCAAAATCTTTTACTGAAAACAAGTTTTCACGGGAAAATCTTTGTAAGTGTCTACTTCCTTAACTGGAAGATGGCTAACCCAACAGAAATCCAGAAATAGAGAATTGAGATTTTTTTGTAAAACAGTAACAACCCTGATTCAGAATATGTGAAGAGTACTAGACTCTAACCCCAATCAGAGTAGAAACATACCAAGTTGCTGTAGAGAAGTTATTTTTCATGTACAAGCCATTGTACAGACACATTTTGTGGACACATTTTCTTGTGTGTCCACATGCAAAAGCTAGGAAGAGTACCCTAATATCCGACCCGTCCTGCTTTTTTTGGGGACCCTTCTGTTGGGGTACCAATCTAACGACCCAACCCCAAAAGATGGAGTTTGACAAACTGTAATTCGTTGATTGCTTGCGAAAAAAAGTCACATCCGGGCCACCTGGCATAAAAACAAAGCAGGAACGGCTCCTTGTTTAGAGCAAGTGGCAACCTCGGCTGGTAAAATGTGGTAAAATGGTAAAAATGGTAAAATGTGAACCTATGCAAGTGCAAAAAATTGTAGTACACTCCTCATCTGCTAGGGGCTGGCTCCAAAACAGAGTCAATACCCAAAAACTCCAATGTTAAACAGACCAACTTCACAGCAGAAATGGCTTAAGTCTGCCTACCTTAGCTTTAGCCTGCCAACCTCCATTAGCTGGTTAGCTATTGTTAGCTCCAGGTTAGCTTGATTAGCTCGTAGCTACATGCAGCTTGGAATTTGATGGCTGTCGATCATCCACCCCCACCTTCCTAGTCTCCCTCTCAGCCCCACCTCTTTGCCCATTTTTGGATTTTCCAGGAATGACGACACGCGTGATGCTAACAAGGTGGCGATGGTGAGAACCGCCCAATGAGCTTTGATTCATCTCTTCGTCTACGGGTGACATCCGTCTTTTATATACAGTCTTTGGTTTAGAGCAACATATTTTCTTTGTGTTGATTAAATCTCTGTTTAAAATGGCGTTACAAAGCACCATAAAGAAGGAAGAACAGAAACTATTGGATGGCCGCCATTCTTCTCCTCTGTTTCTGAGTCGTGCTTTGGTTCTAGTTTAAGGAAGGCGCTGCGATAGCGTCATACTATTACGTAGCTGAGGCATCTATCGCTATCCGGCTGATACAGACCCGCACCTGTTGCTGGAAACTAGGCTTTAAAAAGGGAGAGAATACTTCAGTACTTTCAGCCAGTTGCTCTTTGATTGTTTTTCCTCCTGAAATTAATTTCTATAGCTTTAAAACTTGCTTTTTCCCAGCTTTAACTACAGATCTATACTAAATTTGAAACTTTTGTCCATTTTAATCTCCTTTTAAGGAATTCTGTGTAATTGAATGAATAACATTGCTTTTGTTTTCCATGTAGTTACTTAAGTGAACATAGCCAGCAGCAGTTCCTGTCCCCCTGCTGCCTTCATCGTCATTAGCCTCCCATTCAGAGTGGACAGCTTTTCAGTAACAGAGAACAGATGGAGAACGTGCTGCTGCTTTATTTCTCAAAGCCTGTGAATAAACTAGGAAGCATCAGTCCCACGCTGCTGTGGGAGCTTAACTTCATGCCAACTCATCTTGATTTCTGTGCTCTTAGCAACACGCTAACATGGGTTAGGGCTGGGTGTCACCACTAATTTCCTGAATGATTTCATTTACAACAACCTGATTCGATTAAATTTAAATGAAATACAATTTGATTTTGATTCATTTACATATATTTATGCGACACCACTTTCTTTGAATATTAAAGACATTCTCAGATAACTATTTTTTATAAGATGCTAAGCCCGTTTACATGAGTATCAAAATCAGATATCTGGGAGTAATTAGATTACTGCGGTCATCCGACACGTCTACATCCATGTCTGAAATACGATATTCAAAAGATCGTTGTCTGCATTTACCAGTACATTACTGGGTTTATTTCAGAGTACACACGTGTGACGTAGGGTCACTGTCCTCACCAAACGAAACATAATATATTAAAAAAATAGTTTTTTTAAGCAGCTCTACTCAGTAAACACACAGTTAAAGTGTTAACTTTGTGTTGCTTTGTGGTTGAAAAGCACTTAATAAATAGAGCCACAAGATCCACAAAATCACACTTGTAGTCATAAATGAAAATGGGAAGGTGTGATTTTTGCTGCTATGTGCTAAATTGTGTGAACAGATTGGTACGGCAGCCACAGAGTACTCTCCTTTATGTATTTATATAAGTTTTTCTTTTCTTTCCAGCAGCCAGATTTTCTAGTAATCTTTTTAAGTGGTCTTGATCAGTTTTCTTTCAGTTCACTTGATGAATATGTAACGTAAGGCCTTAGAAGTGTGTCTGTGACATCAGGCCCACAATTTGACCTTCAGGTCTGTCATCAAACTTCATCCGATATCAAAGCGGCCATTGATTGCTGACTTGTGGATGGACTTCCTGTTGGATGCTTCACTCTCAAATAGTCGTGGAAGACTGATTCTAGGCTAGAGTTACACACAGAGGTTAATCTAGACCTAATTTTTTCACACAGAATACGTCATAAAGTAGGACTAATCAAGACTAGGGCTGGGCAATTAATTGAAAATAAATAGAAACTAACATTTAGAATCAGTAGCCAATGCAATTTTGCTCATATCAATTATTTAAATTATCTCTTAAATATATTTAAAAACTATTCATGAAATGAACATTGTGTGTGAGCTTCTTTTCACTTATTATAAAATCAATATCTGCTCTTCTGGTATGAACAACAACAAAACTCAGTTAGCTATGAGGACTAAAGATAAAACTAGACTAAAATATATGAGGCCAGATCAGTCTCAAT
>CM047995.1:23738089-23751193 GCA_026261665.1 Melanotaenia duboulayi | reverse complement strand
TTCATGTGCAGTAATTCTGACCACCTGAACCAACTGGCCTCATAATACAAACTAACGTCAGATCTATTAAATAAGAAAGATATTAACATATAACATGTTATCTTCCCCCCTTGTACCTGTTATATTTATGCATAAATAAATGCAACCTCACATGGAAAATGAGGGCTTACAGTCTTCTGTCTTTTGTCGTTTTCACTTTTACCAAATTCATCCTGCAGGCCTGATTGGACCCCTCTGGTGGGCTGGTTTTGGCCCCTGGGCCATATGTTTAATACCACTGGGCTAACGTAAATGAAAATTTTACAATTACATGGCTGACTGCCTCATGTCTTTTCTTAGTAAAACTTCTCAGGTGAAATAATTAAAGGTTTGCAGAGCTTGTGCTCAGAGCTGATTGGCTGAGGGCAACCTGACTTAAGTCAGACTTTTCCCACCGGAGCTGTGGGAATTTCTGGTCCCAGCTTGTACTGTTATACGGTTCCTTAGCTGACTATCGGGCATGAAGAGCCAAGTTTAAAAGTTTTGTTTGCAAACAGGAGCAGGAGTAAAGCAGTCCCTTAAAGAAAGTGGAGATGATCCATAAAGCGCAGGAATAAAAAACCTGGAATTACTCAACCAGTTAAAAGGATGAAGGGTGGAACAAAGTTAGATTAGCCCAAAATATTAATAATAATCTTAATACAGCAACAGCCAAAGCTTATAGAAACATCAATTGTGAGCATGTGACTGAATCTGTTCCTCAGATAGGTTTTGTTTTCCCCCTCCTTTGTTTGGATAGTATTTAATGCTTTCTTTTCTCCCTCCCCTCTCTCAGGTGTTTGGCTTGCTCTTGTGGATTATATGTTGGACGGATCTCTTCTACACGTTCCACGAGCTGCGACAGGGTCACAACCAGCCGCCCATCTACTTCATCACCCCGCTGGTGCTCGGCATGACCATGGTGAGATGAAACAGACCATTGATACAAGATGCAGATTTTACTGTGGAGTTATACAAATATCACTGTTATTTATGTATATGCAAACACAAACTGATGCAAATAGGATGCAGGTCACCGGAGAAGCAGGGTAAAAATGCTGCAAGCGGTGTCCACCGCTGCTTCCTCCCTGGTTTCCGTGCTAACACAGCAGCAGCTGACCCCTACTCTAACCCAGCTGAGTCCGTAAAGCTTTCTGTTCATTTAAACATATTGTATAAGCTAATTTAGTCCCTTTATGCTAATGGAGCCAGCTCAACTTTCAACAACAAATTTAAGCTCCTCTTACACCAGATGGTCCATCATGGCCCGTTAACGTGGTCAGACTCCATGTACACCCTCATAAGTAGCTCAGCTATTAACCATAACAAGGAAATAATACATTAGTCAGGCATGTGTAGGGGAAACAGGAAGTAACGGAGCTCCAGAGGGTGAAGTGAGGAGAGAATCTCGCCATTTTACCTTTTATTTATTGTTTAACGTGTTTTAGTAAAATGGAAAGGCACCATCCTTTCAGGGAGAGCCAAGGCCAGCACCACAAAGAACGCAGTGCTAAATATTAGCAGAAATGACACCTAACCCAGCCACAAAACAAAAGATATAAACCATTAACTTCAACAACAAAACATTTACTCACAAAGCTTACACATTTACTAACATAACCAAAGATCTATACAGCATCATGACGTAAAGGAAGAGGTGCATCTCCTCAGTCCTTTCACCGAATACTCCTGAGCAGTGATTGGCTGGATGGGGCCACCAGTCACTTTTAAAAAGACATGTGGAACCATCTTTTAAGCACTTGAAGTGTGTCAGATGACATGTAAAAACCCTTATATCGCATATAAGCCTGTATCTGGGCCAACAATGTTAAGAAACTGTACTTCACCCTGCTCCTGTTTAAACAAAGATGCACACATCTTTTTTAGTTATACCAGATGGAATGACTTATCTCGAATGATAAGAAAAAATACCTAATAGTTATTTTGTTTTCATTCTTGTTGGTATTTCATAGTTTGATAGTTGCTGGAGAGGAAAGAGAGCTTCACGAGAAGCACATGATGCTACTCGGTTCGGTTTCTGTACATGTCAAACCAGTCTATCAAACCAGTTTCCCACCCCCCCCATTTCTCATTTGTTTGATGGGAACTTTGTACAAAATCATATCACAGAACATACTGAGCGCAGTCCCTGCAAAACTGAGATAATGCAGATAATTTGTCCAAATTATTTCATGTAATAAAAGAAGCAGGCTTCAGTTTCTGAGCTGCTGAAGTCCAGAGTGATTCTGCAGTTTATTCTTTTCTTTCAGCAGCAGCAAATATGATGTAAAGACGTCACCTTCAGGGAAGCAAAACATTAAAAACTGAACCGGTAAAAGCTTTTATAGAAGCAGTGCAGTGTAGAAAGCTGCAGAAAAGCTGCTGCTCTTTGATGAGGGCACAGCTGCTGCTTTCAGACTTTATTATTGCTCAGCCTTCTCATGTCGCTGTGGCTTGACATGTGGCCGTGGCAACCATCTAAATTTCAGGGAGTACTAAGTTATTTGAGCGAGACGCCTTCACACCAGAAGGCGACAGACAGAATAAGGAAGAAGAAAACAACAAATCACCGATCAGAGCTGCTAGGATTTTATTTCATTTGAGATTTGAGACGTTTTCACACTTGCTGACTCTCTGTAATATACTGAGGCTTTATTATTATTATTATTATTGTTATTTATTTATTTATTTTTTTCTTCTCCAAACGTTGTTAAATCTACTGTCCAAACTTAAAAGCTGTTTCATTAGCCATTTAATTCCTATGTGTGGGTCCTCGTCGCTGTGATACTCCCGTCACTTATCACTTCATCATTTTTAAGAAGACAATGAAGTTAGCAAAAATAAAACCTGAAGGCAGCTTTCCTATGTATGTTTTTATCTTTACAAATGTATTATTTATTGTTTATTTATATTTAATTTACTTTAGTTTATTTTGTATTTATATATATTGTATGCTGTTTTAATATACCATTTATTTATATAGATTTTTTTTTATGTTTTAGTTAATTCATTTAATATTTTTTTTTATTTGATTATATGTGTTAAATAATTAAATAATACATTTTTAAAAATTAATTTGTAAGGCAGCTTTTTTGGCTCTGAATTAATTTCTAACCTTTCTAAAGTTTCTCAAAAGATGAATGACATTGGCTTATCTGCCAACACAAAGTTATAGTGTGTAGTCTTCTCACAGTGTTGTCCTGATTCTGTTGTTTAGATTTAAATTCTGAATTTAAAAGTCAGTAAACGATGTTTTTATTGTAATAATGTTTGTATTGTAGGTTTTATTTTTTTTTAAAGGTCATTTTTCACCTTTATTGATCGATATTTAACACTAAATATTTCACTGGTCACGTTTTTGTGATCATGTGTAGCAGCAAAAAGCAAACAAACAAAAAAATAAACAACAAAACACAACAAGTCTTAGAGCCTTTCGGGAGAAAAGCTTGTTCAGGTAGTTTTTTGTCGTGGGTCCTGCTGGATTACAGTAAATCCAGAAAGCCTGTGGAGTCTAAGATGGCGTTGGATGGTCCTCATGAACGTCTGAGCGTGCTTTACCTAACATGCTCTCAGTTTTTGTTTTGTTTTGTTTTGTTTTGGATAATCTAACGTGGCCTCTTTCTCCCCCCTCCTCCCCAGCTGTTGGCCACATTTCTGATCCAGTTTGAGAGGTTACACGGGGTCCAGTCGTCGGGGGTCCTACTCATCTTCTGGTTCCTGTCTGTGGTGTGTGCCATCGTTCCTTTTCGCTCCAAGATCCTAAAGGCCTCCTCTGAGGTGAGAAATGGCCTTTACACATCTGCCATCATCTTCATCCTCATCCTCAAAGCCTCAAAACCTCCCCCGGATTCTCGTCTCTTTGCCTCCTTGTGTTTAAAAGAATCTTTTTGTTCTTTTCTATATTTTCATTCCTTTGCCTCTTACTCTGCTGAGTGTTCTTGGGATTTACAGGTACTTGATTAGTCAGTGTTGCTTGCGTCTTGTTTTCTTTGGAGTTTGCAGTGAGTGCATGATCTGAAGGGGTCAGCTCAGGGCGCCACTAAGCAGCAAAGGGAGAGGGTATAGTGGGCCCGTTGTTCCCAACATACTTATCTGACTTCCAGTTTATTATCTGACTCGCCAACAAACAAAAAAAAAAACACTTTAACCCTGCAGGCCACAAGACAGCACAACCTATGGTGAAAAAACACACCCACACACACACATCAGCATGAAATATGTGAATAAAATGTAAGCTATGCATTAGAAACAGGCCTCCAAAGCAAAGCAGTTCAGACATGCACATGCTGATTAATTCATTCCAGGTTTTCATAAACACCGCTGACCCAGAGAATTAGGCGGTTAATGGCTGAGATTTCTGGCTTTCAGACCTGCTGGAATTACAAGAGTCCCAAATAAATCCCTTCTTTGGGGAGAAAATGTATTAGTGACCCTGTAAACATTTATACTTCAAAGGCTAAAACATGTTGTTTTTAAACAAAAGGTTTAACTAAAATGTGAAATTATAGAGAATCTACTCTCATCGCCCCTTTTATCAAGTCCACGTTACCAGCAACGTGTTGGATCCCGTTTGCTTCATTCTTGGTTTCATAGATTGTGACATGGTGTATTATCCTGCTGGAAGTAGCATCAGAAGATGCTCCACTGTGGTCATAAAGGGATGGACATGGTCAGCAACAATACTCAGGTAGGCTGTGCTGGTTAAACCAGGCCACGTTGGTACTAAGGGACCCAAAGTGGGCCAAGAAAATTCTACCTATATTTCATTACACCACCAGCAACCTGAATCGTTGATCCAAGGCAGGATGGATCCACGTTTTCATGATGTTTCCAGCAGATTCACATTTGGCACAAATGCTGCCATCAGAGATTCTGTATGTAAAAGAGCTTCTGTACCATCACAGATCCTGGCTATTAGACTTGCTGATCTGGATGGTGCTTTTTATTTTGTTTTGGTTCAGTGAACACAGCCTCCATTTCTTTTATAAAACACCTGAAGCACTGATAATTCTGACCCCTGTCTCAACCTTGATGGTGTTATGGTCCATCGCAGACTCCTCCGGGCCCAGAGAAGTTGACAAATCCTCTGGACAAGGTTAAAATGTGGTTTCTTCTTTGCATAGTAAGGTTTTAGGAGGCATCTGTGAATGTAAACCTGTAGTGTGAAGCTTCACACAGTTTCCCACAGTAATCTCTGACCCATGTGGTCTATCGGCTATTAATGAACAACCATTTTGCCATCTGAGGGATTAGAGGTCATGGGTGTCCAGCTTAGGCTTGTTTTCTTACACATACCGCTTTGAAATTCTTTGGATTGTTTAATAATTCAAATCCCTTCCAGTCTTTCTTTCAGGAAGATGTTGGTTGGTGAACTGGAGAACATCTGCTCATCTTTGCTCTATAAAGACTCAAATTTAAAATCACCATGTCATTTTTCCCTTATTAATAAGTCTGAACTGATCTGTGCCAGCTATTTTTGGAATGTGTTGAAGGCCTAAAATGGGATTTTTCTTTCATAGCAATCACTTTTTGTCTTACACTGGGAAAAGCTGGGGGCGTGAACTCATCAGAGGCTCCTATTGCATCATCAGGTGTAACAGGAGTAAAAAACCCGTAGACTGAATGGGTGGTTCTCTTCAGCAGGTTTTAGACCATTGACTTCACTGTGCTGGTTTGGTTTTACTGAACACAGATTAACTGAATATATTGGAGCATTTAGCAGCTCAAAAGCCCAATCTCCTCTTTAGGAGGTGGAGACCAAAAACGGGGAAAAAAAAAAAGAAGTCATGAGGAAAGTTAACGTTGGAGTTTTGTAGTCAAACACGTCGGTTTGTGTTACATCTCAGCCTGACATGCCGACTTTGCTTCAGAACAGTTTGAGATTGTGTTAAAATCCCCATAATGATTAGATTATAGTCAGTAATCAAGTTGAATTTGAAGGCTAATTAAAATGTCCACACTAGTTAATATTCTCGTTTTGATGTGTGGAGGGTTTTCTCATTTATAACGCGTGTTTTTACTTCGGTCAGATTCTACTGGCTTCTTCATCTTGATGTTAATGATAATTATTATTATTAGAATATTTTCAGACGTCACTGCTCCTGGTTTGCATACTTCTTATACTATTTCTGCAGAACTTTATTACGACTCTTTGATGGAGAAACTACTTTAGATTTGATGAGTTGTTCTCTCTTCATTGCTGTGCATCAATGCCTTTGTTTCATTGCTCTTTAATTTTCCATTTACTGTAAAAAAAAGTCACTTAACCATGAGAAAAATGCTCCTGTGTGTGATATGAAACACATCCAGTGTTTCACCAGTTATAAGGAAAAATGCAGTTATTGTGTTGTACTGACTAAAATTTAAAGTGAACATAAATCCTTTTGTCAGGCTGAAATTGTACAAAATTTACTTTCTCAAAGTCAGACTAACACAGTAAGATAATGTGGTTGAGAAGTGAATTTCTCCTGCATGTGGATGTTCTGTTTGTCCCAAACCTGCCAAACATCTCCTCACTGTGAATCCCTTTGCTAAAAAAACAAAACAAAAAAAAAAACAGGTTCTGCTGGTTTTCTCACTATCACCGCCCAGTCCCAGTGCAGCCCTCTAGTTAAGTCAACACGCTGCTATTTATAGTGAGAAAATGCAGAAGTGGGACCAGGCACAGAGCTGCCAGCAATGACACCTGTTAAAATAACATAGAATAAAGAACATTGTATAATAAAGAAATGTGTAGTTAAGGTATATTGTTTAAAGTTCGGTATATTCTTATGAATCCGACTTGAGTGGTTTAGAAAAGTGCTTTTCAAACTGGGGGTTGCCATATACTTAAATTGCAAAATAAACCATTAATGAAGAGATAAATCTTTGAAATTAGCACCGTAATTTTTAACACATTAAACTCATAAACAACAAAGTCAGTAAACGTCATATTAAAAATCTGAATATGACGTTATCTCTGCGAGAGAAGCTGATTTGGGGCATGTAGGTGTCTTGTTTTGTAAACCGCCAAAAACCACTTAATCCTTTTTATTCATGACGATTCTAACAGTTTTCCAGCCTTACATTTAAAGGGTGGGTCGCGAAGACCAATGCATCTTATCTTGGTGGTCGTGGCTTCATGTGTGAACTAACTTTGTTTACATTTCAGACCGGAGTCACCGACACTCTGCGCTTCACCACCTTCTACTTCTACTTCAGCCTGATCGCCTGCGAGCTGATCCTCTGCTGCTTGAATGAGAAACCTCCTCTTTTTTCCAACGTCGTCACCGACCCTGTGAGTCGGTCCATTTGAAACACATTTATCTCACTTAACATCTCAAATTTACGTGTTGTCGTACATTTAGCGCCGCCAGCAGCTGAGGCTCTGATTTTGCTTGGAGGGTTGCAGCAGCAGCTCCTCGTGCACAAAGACTTCAGTTGTTACAGAAATATTTCCTCTTTATCCTCGTTTAACCTCCCTGACCTGTTTTTCTGCACATTTTTCAATTTTCTCTCAGAATCCCTGCCCTGAAACCACAGCAGGTTTTCTCTCCACCATGACGTTTTGGTGGTTCACGAGGTGAGCTACACTTTTTTCTTCTCTGCAGGATCCACAGACCTACTGTCTGGTCTACATGTGAAATTAACATTTTATTGTGTCTTTTTGAGTTTTCAAGTCATTTTTCTCCAAAATAATGTCCCATTTAAGGTCTTAGACAAGAAGAACACAGCAGTTCAATACACACTCTTATCTTTTAGAATTGATCTCTTTAGATTATTTGTATTTGGTGCCAATTATCACATTTTTCAGATTTAGTAATTACCGTAAACATGTAAAGCTTTGATTTTTGGATTTGCTGTCTTTTGTTTATATTACTTCTCATTTCTTGAACAAAGACGATGTTGTTCAGCATCTTCTGTTTTACACTCTAAGCCAGCCAGTCTCTTCCTCCTCCTGCCGGAAAACGCATCATGCCTGTTTCTGGTGAAATCCGATCCAGACGTACTTAATGACACTTAGCAAATCTGGGAAATTACATTATGCAGTTTTTTGTGGAGACCCATTTTTCACTTGGATGGCTCTGAGATAAAAGGACGTTTAGCTCTAGAGTCATTTGAACCACGACTGATGCGCTCGGCAGACAGAAGAAATGATGCTGAAAACATTTGGGGCTCATGTCTTTGTTTACAGTGATTACATTTGTTAGTTTTGGATTACTTTTTTTATAAGATTGAATTAAACTGTTGTTTCTCTGTCTGTGTGTCTCAGTTTGGCCATTAAAGGCTACAAAATGCCCCTGGAGGCCAAAGACTTGTGGTCCCTAAACAAGCGCGACAGCTCCCAGGTGATGGTGCCCAGGCTCCTTAAAGAGTGGGAGAAGGAGCAGACCAACACCAAGAGGTAATAATGCAAAAATGGGGATGGATTTATTAGTAAAATATCTGTTTTTCATGTAGGAGCTTGCTGCTGTGTTGTAAGACTGCAAGTTTAGGTAAAACGCAGACAGATTTGCAGACTTTAATAACACTCGCACTAGGACCCATGTCAGCCTTTCATAACCTTTCTAAATTAAACCCAAACCTAGCTCTCAAACTGCTCATATAACAATAAACAATATCCCCCTCTTTCCTCCGCCCCATGCACACACACACACATTTTGCCCATAACTCCTGCTATAGCACACAACTTCCCGATGGCAAGTAAATTATCCTTTCTGTGAGACACCCCCCTCTTTAATACTTTAATATTAGAGAGAGTGAAGAGGGGGGGGCTATGAGGGTGTGACCACTGTTGCTTCCTGTCTGTGTGATGTCCCCTGAACTGGCAGGACTCGCATCTCCCCCAGAAAGTCAGCGAAAGCTAAGAGACCAACGGAAACACCAAAGTTGTCCAAGATATGAAGAAATGCTCCACTAAGTGTCTCCAGACAAAAAACTAAAACGCCTCTGTGTTTGGTAAAGTGTGACAAACACACACAATTGTTGCCAGAAAACGAGAGCAGCTTCTATCAAACTCTTCCTGAGTGTTTGAGCTGCAGCTGGAGGCTGNATCCTAAATGTGTTTGAGCTGCAGCTGGAGGCTGTCCTGAAGAAGATCCATGGAAAAATATCAGTCCGTCTCCACAAAACTACTGTATAAGAGACTCCCACCTATTATAAATAAAGGGGGAAAAAGATGTTTAGGTAGATATAATTTTGTTTATTTCATAATAAAAAGTTAAATCTGTCTTATTATTAAAAAACGCTCTTAAAACATTTCCAGGCAGCAAATTAAAATAGGGAAGTCTGTATTGTTCTCTTTATAACAGAGGGGATGAATGATTTCTTGTAGATAATCTTTACGGGACTCTGGGACTGTTTTGTCTGCCTGATGGCAGTAATCATTCAGAGGGAGTTGGGCTGTTCTGCTCATCTTGGTGGGGGGATTTTTCATGCAGGAAAGTTTTGTTTTGGTTGTCATGGTGATAAACTTGAACCAGGATGAGTGGATTCAATTAGTAATCTATAACCAGGGTAAAATGCCTTTCACACACGCCATCAGTGTGTGAATGTGTGTGTGAATGGGTGAATGTGATTTATGATGTGAAGCGCTTTGGGTATCATCCCATGTACAGTAAAACGCTGTATAAGTACGGACCATTTACCATTTAAAAGTGGAGGTGGAGACGTTATGGCTTTTTGTTAACAGGGTCGCTGTGCTGTCAAATGACCTGGCAGGAGTCAGTTTCTGTTCCAGGATACTTGAAACTTTGCCCCTCTTCCACCAGCTGACTGACTACAGCTAGTCCAAGCAGCTGGCGCAGGTTCAGATCCAGGCCTGGAGCCCTTCTGTCTCTGAGATTATTTTTATTAATATTATTATTTTCTTTAACTGTTAGATGCCCCACACCTAGAAATCATGAGGTTACATAGCAAAACAGAATTTAGGAAAATACCAAATTTGTGAAAGAATAAAGAGGGTTTTTACAGGGGCCTACATACTTTACCAGCAGGTTGCTGGCAGAAAAGTTAAAATTGGAAACTGGAGACCTGCTGTAACCAGGATACTTTAAGATGCACAGCTGGTCCACAGTCAGATCTACCTGCTGGCATATTTTTAACTAAGGCTGCCTTCTTGTAAATAAATTACTCACATGTGTTGCTTTAAGAGAAACCACAAATCAAGCATATAAAGTTCTGCATGCATACATTTGTGTCTTACTTTCAGTTTTAGCCCAAACTCAGTTGAATAATCTTTATGCAACAAATAGAAAATGTCTTTATTTTTATTTTTTCAGTCATAAGCATATGCAGTGTGCTGTTTTTACCTTATATACCTTATAAAATAAGCAAATCTGATCTTGTTATGCAAGATCATAACCTCTTGTCAGACCACAAGAAAGGAGCGGATGTTCTCTCTCTCTCTCTCTCTCTCTCTCGCTCTCTGTCTCTCTGTGTGTGTGTGTGTGTGTTTACTGAGGCATATGTTACCTCCTGTTTTTGGACTATTAAAACCATGAGCATGTATTACCCTCTGAATGAAAAGAAAAGAGAAATAGAACCTCTGCACACACCTCCAAGTGTTGCAACACTTCATCCAAAGAGGATCTGCAAACCTCAGAGAGCTCTCGTTATGGTCTTATTGTTTTTAAACCACCATCCTCCCCCAGCTTTTGTTAGATCTGTAGTTTTGTAGAAAATGGTTAAGTTTCCAGGCTGCAGGAAGCAGAACTTTACTAAGTTCATTAAAAAAAACAAAAGCTTAGCAAGTTAGCTGAACTCTGACCTCTACCAGTCTGTTTCCTCTCTGTGCGCTGCTCTTTTCCTGAGTTTCCCTCTGCTTTCTCCACTTTGTAAAACGATATGAAAAAGCTTGATTTGGTCTTTCGTGCCGGGATCTGGAAACCTGTTTGGTGTTGAGTTGTTTTTGTTCAGCTGTCGTTAGTGGTTTGTTTTCACTTGGACTCTAACTCCAACACCTTAAGCTGATACTAATAAATTCAATAAAGTTTACTAAAAAAGTCTTCCACTAAAAGTTAAATCATTTCCTTCATTGTGTCTCAAATGTTTAAGAAGTCTTTCTGAAGAATTAAACACTCATTTCTGGTAAAGTTGAAGAAACACATTTACTGGAGCAAGATATCTGACCTCTCTATCCCAATTACATGTTTCTCCATATCGTTCTTTTTCTTTTCTCCTTTTGATGCTTTCAGTAAACCGTGAGCTCCCTTTTTTCTTCATCTCCTTCATATTTTTCGGCGGTTGGCAAAAACAAATTGGTGCATTACTGCCACCAAGTGTGGCCCAGAAGTTTTCCCACAGCCCAAGTTGTCAAAACATTAGTTTGTCTGCTATATTTTCCCAATCCCATGTGCACGCCCCCCTCCCCCATCATGTTGACTCGCCCCCCCTTTAATTTACGAGCCAGTGGATTACTTCAATGCACACATCAGAGCTTGGGAGCTATATTTAGCGAGTTTTCAGACCCCTCTAGCGACTCCATCTTTTTAAAAGTGACTAGCAGCAAATCTAAAGACTTCTGGTGTTATTGGAGACATTTGGAGACTGACGTGGAAGCTTTCAACTTTTACTTTCCCTTAGTGAGGAGATGTTCACCTTTGCTTCATGACTCAAAGCTGCTGCTTGCTGATCCGGCCCTGGCTTACCATCAGATATTAATGCCTATTAATGAAGAGTGTGTACTAAAACATTTTAAAAGTTCTGTAACATACTAGACTTTAATCAGAGAAAAGCTGGAGCTGTTAGTTAAAGACACTTTGACTTTAGGTCTGTTAATTTTTAATTTACACTCACACAATATATGCACCTTAAATACTTGCAGCTCAGTTGTGTAAACGAGCAAAATTGATGTTATAATGTTTTAATCAATAAAGCCCGTTGTGATGATTGCTCTGTCCATTTCAAGTACTTTTTTCTCCCAAATCCCACAATCCACAGTGAACAGAATGTGTCCAGCCAGGCTACGTACGCCAAGCCTCCACCATCCACCACCAACCACATCGCAGGAGGAGCAGGTGAAAGCAGCCCTGAGGAAGTGGAGGTGCTGCTGTCCAATCAGAAAGTTCCTTCCCGTCACCCATCTTTTCTACGTGCGCTCATCAAAGCCTTTGGACCCTACTTTCTGATCGGCTCGGCCTACAAGCTCCTGCAGGATGTCATCACCTTTGTTAACCCTCAGCTGCTCAGGTAAAAATGAACATGCATGCTTTTCTCTGCTGCAACACAAACAACCTTTGTTATAGTGTCGCAAAGTGCTATTTTCGTGACATTTTTTTGCATGTTATGTATGTTTGTGTTTGCATCTTATTTTTTTTATTCAAAGTAAGCTGGCTCTCTATTTAAAATGTATACTGCCTTTGTTCAGCATGTAAATATGTTTCCTTGTTGAGCGTATAATGGCTCATGGGGAAGATTTGATGCAAGTAAATGTTCTGTAAGAGTGTTATCTTTAAATATCCACTAGATAAGAGTCTCACAAATTGTTGACCACAAAGTTTTCCGGTTGTACTTGCTTACTGTCATATGAGTCAAAATGGCAAAGTAATAGTGATCAAGAAACAGAGAAGAAAGTCAAATTTGACTTTAATTTATCCTGGAAATACAAATATAATTTTTGTATGTAAGCTGTTTTCAGTCTGTACATTTTTACAACTAGGGATGCACGATATATCGGCATTATTATCCGTATCGGCCGTATATGTTAGTCATTTTTTAACATATCGGTATCGCTCCAATAAGCAAAACTGGGTTAACAGCTGATATTTATTTTCGTATAATTGCTGTTTGTGTATGTGTGTCGGGAGGAGGAGGGGGGTTTGGACATGTGACAGCGATGCAGCACTACATTGTGGGATGTAACTGAAGCTAGAAGCAATGCCAGTTTCACAGTGTCAAAAGAAGATACTCGAAAAGCAGTATACAATATTTGCAAAGTTGAAGTGATGCAGAGAGGATCCCGTGTCAAATCATCCAACTCCACAAATTTGATCTGTCATCTAAAAAACTACCATCCAGCAGCTCACAAACAATGTGGAGAAGCTGACGCTGCTAATGTTTGCATAATTTTTACTCTATACAAAATTTGAGAATATATATATATATATA
>CM047995.1:23709211-23720227 GCA_026261665.1 Melanotaenia duboulayi | reverse complement strand
CATAAAAAGATCAAATATGGGCAAAATAGCTGGATTTGGGCCATTTTTACCAGCAGTGTGAACAGATTCTTTAGATCCTGAAGGATAGAAGCCATTTTTGACACCCGTCCTTTGGTTCATTTCGCATATCCAGACAGATCAGCATTGTTTCATCAGAAGGAGAAAATCCCAGATGCCGCTCAGTCAGGAGACACGGCTGTAGCCAAAGGAAGCATCCAGAGTCTCAAGAGAAGAAGAAACCACAGGAGGTGGAGAAGCTCATCCAGGCAGAGACAACAGAAACGGGCCGGGTCAGTCCACATAGTCTGATTTGATCTAAACCTCTAATCCAGGGGTCTCCAACTGCGGTCCTCATGAGCTACTGTCCTGCAGGTTTAAGATGTCTTCTACTACAACACACCTCTGCACAAGCCTGTTAATGACCCAGTGATTTGAGTCAGGTGTGTTGCTTCAGGATAGAATCCAAAACCTGCTAGACAGTAGCTCATGAGGACCGGAGCTGGAGATCCCTGCTCTAATCTTTTCCTAGTAAAGCAGCTGTTAACCAGCTGAACTTTCCTCTGGACTCTCTCTTTTGCTCAGGTGAAAACAAAAGTGTATCTGGAGTACGCCAAGGCGGTGGGGCTGCTGCTTTCAGTCATCATCTGTCTGCTGTACGGCTGCCAGAGCGCCGCCGCCATCGGAGCAAACATCTGGCTCAGCCAGTGGACTAACGACGCCTCGACAAACCAAACCAAGGAGAATGTTAACATGAGGGTGGGGGTGTACGCTGCACTGGGCATTGCACAAGGTATGAAACTCCAGACACTGTTTTGGATGTGTTTGCTCTAAAAGAAAACTATCCTGGAAAGAAGTGAAGTGTTAATGCTGCCTCGGGTTGTGATGAAAGCTGTTAGGAAATGCCTCTTCCACCCACACAAATAATGGGAACTTATTTCCTTTACAGCCACTTTTGGTTTGTTTTTGAGCAGAAATCTAACAGTTGTTTTATTTCTCAGACTGAGAGGACCAGATTTACACGGTCACATTAATGTGTTCTTGTTTTTTTGAGCATGGAGGCTGTGGATGGGAATGAAATGTTTTAGTTGTCCCTCTTCAGTAAACTTTGTCTTCACCTCCTCATACTCAGGACAGATGCTGCCGTCTCATCTCATTCCTCAGTAAAACGTCCTGTCTGATATGTTTTCCCTCTCCTCCCTCTCCCGTGGGTTAACCCATTCCCAGGTATCCTGGTCATGATCTCTTCCTTCACTCTAGCCATGGGGAACATCGGCGCAGCCAAGAAGCTGCATGCTAACCTGCTCGCCAACAAACTGCACACGCCCCAGTCTTTCTTTGACACCACCCCTATAGGACGCATCATCAACCGCTTCTCCAAGGACATCTATGTCATAGACGAGGCGCTGCCGTCCACCGTGCTCATGTTCCTGGGCACCTTCTTCGTTTCTCTCTCCACCATGATTGTTATCGTTAGCAGCACGCCCATTTTTGCCGTTGTCATAGCACCCCTGGCTTTCATATACGTCTTTGTTCAGGTACTCTTGGGTGGGGCGCGTGCTCGGACCTGTTCTCCTCTCTGTTCCTCTTTTTTTTCTTCTCGTATGTGACTCTTCCTCTTCCTGGAGCAGCATGTGGCGTGCATGTTTTGGCAGATTTTGTAACCCTGGAGTTTTTGGCTTTCTTTCTCCCCCTCTCTGCAGCCTGTGATGTCGATGACGACTTCCTGCTGATGCGACTTCTCACTCCTGAATTCACTGTTCTCTCTCCGCAGCCAAAACACTTCCTGTCATGCCTGCAGCCTACATCCACTACTTTTCATACGCACTCATAAAAACACTCAATATGGTCCGAATATGAAAAAAAAAAAAAGAAAAGGAAAGGTGCTGTCGGAGCCATGTTATTGAGGAGTGGAGCATAAGTTCCCCCTAGTGGTGGGCCAGAGTTACTACAGCCCAGTCTGTCTTATTCAATGAGATTTCACTTTGGGCAAGGGTGACCAGTTTCAGGGGGTTTGGAGTTGTTTGTAGCAATCAGTTATTTAGCCAATAACGTAATAATTTTGGCCAGTTTGAATGTAATAACAGCCAATAACGTAATAAGTTGCCAATAATGTAATAAGTTATCAAGCTATTGGTTGGTTATTGGCCTAGCATGAAAACAATCCTTTAAAGTGTAATAACTGCAGATGATAATGTAATAATACATAAACAAGACAGATTTTCTCAGAAATACAAGAATTGTTTCAGCAGGTTTTGTTTAGTTTGCCCTAATGAAAAGGTACGATAACATTTTTGCCAAGTTATTACGTAAACACGTGGCTTTATTACAATTAGAATGACCAAAACTATCACATTATTGGCTGTTGCATTATTGATTCTTACACCTGTTATTGGCATTACATAAGATATTTCTGTAGGGTTGGTTATGTTACTACTATGGTGCAGTGTGTTGCCAGTGCACGTAAGGGAACTGTTGTCATGGGAACATTGAGCATCTTAGTTTTTAGACGGGATTAATCAGTTTGTCGGTGAGATACAGGGAGAACATGAGTTCTTCTTTTCATGCTAATATACATCAGCCCTTGCATGCACATTCTAATATTAACCTGAATAAGGTCACATGCGGAGTGAGCAGTGACTGATTCAAGTTACACGGAGTAGTAATTTCATTGAAAGGTGTGAAATAGTTAATCCAACTATCGTCTCAGAATGCGACCGTCTTGTTTTAACCAGCACTTGATAGGAAAGTGTTACTTCCACCACACGGTGACGTCAGTTTACCAACAACAGATTCAAGCTTCACTGTTTTGTGGCTCTGCTGGAAGAACTCGTGGTACAACGTGACTATAAAAACCAAGAGGGAAAGAAAAAGTTAACTTTGGTCTCTGTTTCCACCTTCATGAGTGTATTGAAGCTGCTGTTTGATTAGTTAGAACAGGTGTTTATCATTTTAACACAGGTGTTGTTGTGTTGTCACAATCAAACCCCCCTCCCCTCCCCTTCTTCTCGCAGGTGTGCTGATTTTGGTTAACTGCATGTTGTGCCGGGCCTACAGTATGCTGCGGGCAGCCAAGCTCACGCACCGCAACATGCTTCAGGGGGTCCTGCGAGCTCCGCAGACCTTCTTCGAGAGCACCCCAACTGGGCGGTTACTAAACCGCTTCAGCAAAGACGTGGATGCTATAGACTCCCACATCCCAGACAATATTGACATATGGATGCGCACTTTCTGGTACACACTGAATGTGCTGCTCATATGCTCTGCCCTCACCCCAATGTTCCTCATAGTCATAGCCCCGTTAATGGTGTTCTATTGGTGGGTTCAGGTAAATAGGATACGAGTCTGCTAACTCATTAATACAACATGCATGGCTGAGAGTGCTGTGGAGTGAGTGTGTCGGTAGAGCGCTGCATGTGTTTGAAGAACTGATACCTGATGTTTTAGAGCTGTAGGCAGAGTGTAGTTGTTATCGCTGCTAAGTAGCCATAGTCAGCTGTGGCTGTACACGTAGAGCAGGGATCACCAAATCCGGACCTCTTGGGCCAATGTCCTGTAGATTTTCAATGTTTCCCTGCTCCAACACACCTGACTCTAATTAATGAGTCATTGTGCTCCGGTCCAAGAGATCTGGATTTGGTGATCCCTGACGTAGAGGCTCTGTAGGTGTAGATCAGACGCTCTAGTTAGCAGCGTCACCGTGTTGAGCTGGTTACAGTTATAGCAGTGCAGTCGGACATTCAGTTGGATCAGGTTGGTGTGCTACGAAGCAACGGGAATGGCTTTGTGAATTATTCCAGATTATTCCAATGATGCTGTTCCCAATTGGGGATGTTACAATTATAGATTTTCTTGGTATGATTACTGTCAGAGAAATAATTACAATTATCACAATTATTATTTGTTGATTAATTTCACAACACTATAAAAGTGTCTTAAAGTTTCATTTATTTCTATCTGTTAATGCCAACATCAAGTAATATAGAAAGAAAGTAAGCAAGAAGTCTCATAATGTAAAACAGGCCTGAAACAAGAAGATCAATCATTAAACATCACACAGTCAGTGTGGATTTAGAGATTGATGAATTGTTGACATTTGATTAAATCAAATGTCATCCGAATACAACTTCTTTTTAATGTTCAGTCAGTTAAAAAAATAAATAGTAACCTGAACTAAACCTGAACCTTGTGGACCAGAACAATAAATACATTAAAGTCCACAGGAAACCTGCTGAGTAAGACGCTTTTCAGGAAAACAAGTCTGTGTCCCGTTACCGTGAATGTTTAATCAGAATGGATTTTACATTTTCTGACAAGTCTGCTGTAGTCTGCTGATATTGGATTGAAGATGGTTTAGAAAATTAGTCTACAAATGGAACATTTTTCACTTTGGTTTCTTTCCACTCGATGGGACTCTTTTAAAGCTAAAAGTGCTAATAGAGGTTTGTGCAGCTGAATGTACGATATGAACTTAATTATTTGGTCAAATAAGGATTTTCTGATCACAATTGCCTCTTAATTGCATCTAAATCCTCACTACATATTATTTATTTGTTCATTTGTACAGCCTGCTTGTCTTCGGAAAGCAAATGACAGCCTGGTCATCGAAGACCTTTGGTTAGTCTGTCCTGTCATCTGTGAGTGCAGGTTTAGGGTTTTGTTGAAGTGTCTAACTCTAAAGAAAGCCAGGCTCTGCTGAACTTGCTTCGTAGTTCAACCCTCTGCTGTTAAACCTGGATGCTGGTGTTGCTGACAAATTTAAATCCAGTTATTTGTTGGAAGCAGAGCTGCTCTGAAGGCAGAAATAATTTTACCGGTTTCTCAGAGAAACAGGCTGTTTTTTCCATGTTTAAGGTGTTTCATATACATTTTCTGATCATTTCTGACAGTTGCTTGTATTCAGTCACGTGAACAAAGTGACGGTCAAACCAGCCAAAATTGGTAATGTTGTGCAGGAAGATGCAATACTTCACTTTTATTCATGTAAAATCACAAAAAGCAACTAAAATATCAAAATCTACGCAGATGATCACCGTATCTATGTTTAATCAATATATGGATCGATGCTACTGATTCGTTGATCATTGAATAGATGTGTTGATTGATGTGTTATTACACCTCTAAACAGCATAGCTCCTCATGGGTTGTCCAACAAAGAAATACTGGTCTGTACAGTTCCCCAGTGTGAGTCTGTACATGACCAAGCAGATGAAATCACGGGAAAGCTCAGAAGACTCTAACTCGTGTCAAACTCCGGTCCTCAAGGGCTGCTATCCTGCAGGTTTTAATTATTTATTTGCTCCAACACACCTAAATAAAATCAAATGGATCCAACAGCTTGTTGACAACTTCTTCACTATACCCCATTAATTTTGGTCAGGTGTGTTAGATCAGGGAAACAATGAAAACCTGCAGGATACCGGCCCTAGAGTACCGGAGTTTGACACTCCTGCTCCAATTTCTTCATGTGTGGATGGATGAAGGCAGTTAGGATAAAGGTTGAGAAAATACAAGCTTTTAACCTTTTAAAGTTTGACCCCATAATAATGTGGAGAAAATAAAAAAAATTAAGTATTTTCTTTTAACTAAATGTAAAAAGAAGTTTTTTTTTTAATTTTTAACATTTGTACTCTGTTGTTATCTCAGACTAGATAGAATTTGTAAGGTGTAAACAAGACAGGATGACTGTAGAGGGAGCTGATATTTGGTTAATTACCAAATCATGGCAGAACAAAACACAGCCGCAGTATCATAGATGGTATCTAGGACCTAAAACCAAGCATGCTGTCTTTGAAGCTTTCCAGCATTTTCTCAGCTGTCGACCATGTGACCTCACATCATATAGGTCCCAACACTGCCCCCACTGGTCAGTCACATGTTGCAGCTTGCAAAGACATAGCATTCATTTCTGAGGTTGCAGTGCTTTAAACAAACACAAAATACAGACGGCAGCCATGATAAACACAGGCATGCATAATTAAAGCCACATTTACACTGGTACTGTTTGGTTTGCTTTAAATGAACCCTGGTCTGCTTCCACGGATATTCCTGTTCATTTAGAACAGTTTGAAAGCTCATTCGCACTCTGATGCACACCAAAGACCACACCAAAATCTGGTCTGCTTAAAAACCAGGGGTCTTGGTTCACTTCCAAGGGAGCTGTGGTGCAGCTCACTAAAGCCACGTTTCCACCAACTGGTCCAGTTTGGTACAGGACGGGAATACAAAAGCCTTTCACACAAAATCGAGTTCAAGAAGTTAAATTCAGGTGTGAATGTACACCAAGTGAATGGTGAATGAGCTTGCACGCTACTCCGAACTAATTTAACTGTCCATGGATGTGGACCATGGTTTGTTTAAAGCAGACCAAACAGCGTCAGTGTGAATGTAACCGCTAAGCTCAGATGGAAAATGGCAGTCCATGACTTTAAAGACCAATGTTAAAATCTACAAGTAAATTCTAAGATGACCTGGGAGCCAGTGAGAAGCTAAAAGCACCGGTCATTCCTGGACATGTTGGTTAAAAATGGGTTGTGGCATTTTGGGGAAAGGGAGGAGCAATGGAAGCAACCAAAATAAACACAAATGTAAAGGGCATTTCCCACAATTAAAACATTTTTACCACACCCACTCTGGTCTACAATGAGCTGTTTCATGTTGTGTACACCTGAGACGGCTGCAACCTTGTGTGAATACAAGCAATCTGTAGACATGACCTTACCCTTCATGTTTTCTTCTGATCTGAATCATTAGGCTGCAGTAACTTTAGAGGGTTGATGGGAATATTTCTGCCACATGAGCAGCTCAGTGTTATTGGTTGTTGTAGGTAGAGAACTAGTTAATGATGGTCTTTTGGTAGAGTTCATTAGCACATTTCTGTTTTAACTAATGTTAGAGTGAATTCCAAATCAAGATTAACTTTTGCTAAACAAACGTACATCTGGTGATTTAATTTAGATTAACTATTGGGAAAACTGGGATGTCTTTTTTCTTACCAGCTAATTGATTTTGAATGTGTGATTATAGTTGGGCACATCAATGGCTTAATTTAAGAAAACCCGTCAAATGTATTCAGATGGTCAATTTTTAGATCTAATAACACTCAGAAGAAAGAATTTCTCTACCAGACCTTCATCAGAAACCTGTGCAGGTTCTCATGACAGGGAAGGTTCTTTGTGGTTCTAACTGGACCCCCAAACAACACAAATCAGATTTACTAATGTGCTGTTGCTTTGTCATGGCATGCACCCTGCATGGCCATCTTTCCGCTGCATGACATGTTGGATTTGTGCATATTAACACTACAAGGACTAAATAAAACACAGCTGTTGCCTCAAGCTTCTAATGCTTTGGAATAATTGTCTTTATTAGACTATAAATTTGGTTTTAATCACAATATATGTGTGTGTTGAAAAACAAACCACCTGCAGTAGAAAACCCCCAGTGCTGGCAGCCATGTGCAGAGCTGCTATTATCACTCCGTCTCAGTCCACTGTTGTTGACTGGAAACATGATCTGGCTTCTCATCAACAATGTGAAAGTTGGAATATCAAATGTGTCTGCAGGTGTTTTGTTCACACAGGCTTCCTTTATAACTCTGTGTGCGAGTGTGTGTGTGTGAAGCATAACTGATTTAGAAATTTCTGTGTGTGTAAAACCTTGTCAGGTTGTAACCTTGTGTTTGTTTCTCTCCCCCCTCCTCAACGGCTGTAGAGATTTTACGTTGCCACGTCTCGGCAGCTTAAGCGTCTGGAGTCAGTCAGCCGCTCTCCCATATACTCCCATTTCTCTGAGACCATCACGGGCTCTAGTGTAATCCGAGCCTATAGCAGACACACTGCCTTTGTTCTGATGAGTGATATGAAAGTGGATGAGAACCAAAAGAGTTACTACCCTGGTATAGTGTCCAACAGGTAAGTGTCCGTCCTCCGCTCAGCTACAGAGCACCTCTGTGGTCCAGCTTTGTTGAAAATACTTGATAAAGGATTTTGTACACAGCCACTGATGTCATGGAGAGAGATTTAGGATCTTACATGTTATTTAGTCTCTTTCAGTTCAAGTACGGTAATAGGGTCAGTAGCAGCAGTGCTGCGATCCAATGGACCCGATCAACTAATCATCATTAAAAATAAGATTCTCTATAAAACCAGTTTATTCTTCTGCAGCATTCAGGTGTTTAACACAGTGCCAAGGAGGAAAGACATCAGCAGTGATTGTATAGAAGCTTTAAACTATCAGGAGTCCAGAGAGAAAGATTATTCACAAGTGGAAAACATTTAAGACAGGAGTGGATGCCCCAGCGAGTTCAACCCAAGGTCAGACCATGCAATGAAACTGGACCCAAGAGCTACATCTCAGACTGTCCAGGCTTCAGGGAGCATGTTAAATGGTGAAGTTCATGACGGTAAAGTTAGAAAAAATATGGAGAAAATATGCTTGTGTGGAATGGTTGCAGGAGAAAAACTCTTTTCTCTAAAAAAATTAATAAAATGGCGGCACAGTTGAGATTTCATCTGAACAAACCACAGGACCTGTGGAACAAGAGCAGACCGAAGTGGAGATGTGTGGTCAGAATGAACAGCAGCATATCAGCACAAACATGTGAAACCAGCTGAAGCATGGTGGTGGAGGAATGTTGATTTGGGTTTGATCTTTAGCCACAGGATCTGGATCCCTGGCAGTCAGTAAATGTCTGAATGTAACTCTGTGTAATGTTTGTAAACAGATTTAAAAAGAAAAAAACATAAAACCAAGTACTTTCAGCAAGTTGCAGCATGAGAAGATCCAAGAGGCATCGCGTACATCTTGTAGATGTGATGTAAATAAATCCTCCGGCTGGTGGCTGAGTACAGAAGCTGAAATATGCTAAATGTAAAACCAGTCACTGGACCACAGAGCTGCCACGTTTCACACATCTTCTACACATACATATTTCCATCTGTAATAAGCAGTTGTCACCAAACATTGTGTTGGTGTGTAAATCAACTAATTTAATAAAATAATCTGATCTCATCTTAGCTTAAGGCTTTTAAAAAACAAACAAAAAAAAAAACTAAACTGAGCCAATTCTGAAACTACCGTGTCCCAAATTCACCACTAACAAATTAGCACTTTTTACTCTTCTGCACTTTGAGTTCAGCTCCTCGCTTCCCCACGAGGAGCAGCTTCCTATAATCTGACCCTGCTGTCCTACAGGTGGCTTGGAGTTCGTATTGAGTTCATCGGGAACTGCATCGTGTTGTTCGCCGCTCTGTTCGCTGTGACTGGAAAAGAGAGCCTTAACCCCGGTCTCGTGGGTCTGTCGGTGTCCTACGCTCTGCAGGTGACTCACCACTACGATGCAATCCTCCTGCAGCGGTTCACACTCAGTCTGTCTCAGATGCACCAACATACGTTTTTTTGACAGGTGACCATGTCTCTGAACTGGATGGTGCGGATGACTTCAGATCTGGAGAACAACATAGTCGCGGTGGAACGAGTGAAGGAGTACTCAGAGACCAAGACAGAGGTAACTGATTGATTGAGAATGGTTTATTGGTTCCTTAAAATGTGGAGGAAATTAAACACAAAACATAAAAACAAGATAAATCAAAAGGGTGTAGGTATATGTATGTATATATTTAACAAAAAAATGTGTATATATATATATTAAAATATATATATATATATATATAAATGCCCCAAAAAGCAACTTTTTTTAATTTAAATGGATTTTAGTGGAGAGCGGAATCAAATAATAGATAATAGAACTTTATTTGTCATTGCAACATGAATATATTTAAAAACTCCAGTAATCAGCTAATGATCAGAGTTTTGGTGTGCATGTAAGCAGACTCAAAGAGAGGGAGAGGCTTTTTAAATCACAGGCCACTAAATATCCTGGCCTGATTGGGGAGCTAGATTTTACTGTTTTTTTGTATATATTAATATTTGTATATTGATATTGAATGAATATTGATATTCATTAATCAGTAATGATATTGCTTTCTTTCAGAAATGGTGACGTTATGCTACTTATTTTGATGTATTGTAAGATATCCATATTTGTAGTTCTTTATAAATTTTTTTTTCCAATTTACAAATGGATACTTACCTTGTTCTCTATATAGCTGCTGAGCTTATATAATATATTAATGGGAGGTGAGTGTGTCCACCTGTCACAGAAGCTAAAGTTGGTTCAGTGTTTACTTTTAATGCAGCGTTGGCTCCTCACCACTCTGAAGACGAGGAAATTTACCCACAGTCCATAAAACGGCCCTGCAGACCAGCTTAAACAACACAAGACCAATAAACTGTAACTAGATCCAGAGAAGTTGGATCACCTGGAGCCAACGAGGGCCCCTGTGTTACATAAGGTTGTACACATTGTACTTTCTGAGCAGGCATCACTCAGTTTGCCCCTTTCTGTCAGCAAACGCTTGTCTTTAAAGCAGCTGATGGGCCCCAGAGGTGAAATAAAGGTTTGGCACCACTGTCGCTCAGATGTTCTCAGAGCGACAACAAATGAGTTGTGTTGAAAGTTGAGCGGGAGGATGAGTTGTTCAGAAAGTCTGTGCTTGTGCTCACAGGCCCCCTGGGAGGTGGAGGACAAGAAGCCCCCTCCTGAATGGCCTGCACAGGGGAATGTGGAGTTTCATGACTACAGCGTTCGGTACCGAGAAGGACTGGACCTGGTCTTGAGGAACATCACGTTGAACGTCAAAGGAGGAGAGAAGGTATGGAGGAAGATTTCTCACCAGTCTGAAAAAAGAGAGGGGTCGATAGGAAGCTCACAGCAGCTTCTGTTTGTTTCTGGGCAGATTGGCATTGTGGGTCGCACAGGTGCCGGTAAGTCCTCCATGACGCTCTGCCTCTTCAGACTGCTGGAAGCTGCTGCAGGAGAGATCACCATCGATGATGTGAAGATATCAGAGATCGGCCTGCACGACCTCAGGTCCAAACTTACCATCATCCCACAGGTACGGACTGGAATCACAGAGCATTTTCAACCTGCTATACATACATATATATATATATATA
>CM047995.1:23670128-23680324 GCA_026261665.1 Melanotaenia duboulayi | reverse complement strand
CTTTACCTTTCAGGCTTGTCAGGTTTGTCGTGTTCCTTTTTCCTGATATTTCCATCATTGGGGATGGCTACATCCATCACTACGCCTTTACTTTGCTGCATATCTATAATAACAATGTCTGGTTGGTTGGCCACGACCATTTTGTCGGTCTGTATGGAAGTCCCAGGATCTTAATCCTCTTATTCTCCACCACCTTGGGAAGCGTTTTTCATTGTGACCTAGGGGTCTCCAGTCCATATTCTGGTCAGATGTTTCTGTACACCATGCTGGGTACTTGGTTATGACATTCCAGGTATTCTTTGCCTGCCAGTACCTTGCACCCTGCTGTGAGGTGCTGGATTGTTTCAGTAGCCTCTTTGCACAGCCTGTATCTGGGGTCCTGCCTGGTGTGGTAGATCTGGGCCTCAGTTGCTCTGGTACTCAAGGCTCCCTCCTGTGCTGCCATGATTAGCACCTCTGTGCTGTCCTTTAGTCCAGCCTCTTTCTAGCTATTGGTAGAACTTTCACCGCTTCAGTTTTCCATCGGTGATACATCCCATCAGCATCTCTGAACACACAACACATCCAACCACAGCCAACAAATCTGCAGCAACTGTGTGATGCTACCATGTCAATATGGAGCAAAGTTCCCGAGAAATGTTTTTCTAACACCTTGTTGAATTTATGACACCAGGAATTAAGGCAGTTGTGAAAGGAAAGGGAGTCCAACCGACACTAAAAATACCTGGTGAGTGTTTTATGGAATTATAAATACCTAAAGGGTTTTATTTATTTTCTGTCCCATTTAGCAAATCTGAAGCAAAGTTATGGGACATAACTTTTCAAACTGGCTGATATAATGTAATAATAACAAGAAGAATAAAAAGAAGTAAAAGAAGACATTTTAAAAAAATATATCCGTGAAAACAACCAATATTTCCCTATTAAGCATTACTATGCTGGCCCTCAGATGATAGTAATCATTTAATGACCCATTAATAAGGTTGCAGCTCATTCTATGTAATGGTTTTTGTGCACCTCCACGGCAAAAAGAGAGCTATATGAAGCTAGAACTCACTGATGATCCATGTCAACTTCCAAGATCATGTTTGAACAGAAGCAGTGGCGCTTCAGCTCCACTAGAGGGCAGCACAAGCTCATGTGTTTCACCAGCCTGCATGCTGAAGCATTGTGACACAGGACTGTCAGTGCAACCTCAGCTCGTTGTTCAGTTTTTTCCAAGGAAGCATTAGGAGAATGTCAGAGACCCACTGTCCATTATCAGTTATATACCAGTAATGCAGGAATATGTTCAAGAAAAATAGTTGTATTGCTTGGATTTTATTGTCATCTGGTGGAAAAAGCCCATTACCTAAGACCCAGATAAATGACTTTGTAATGAAAACACTAAAGGGAGCTATTCAAATGGACTGCAGGGTTCTGTCTCTCATCCAGCTACAAGATTAAGCTTTTTACGATCACACAGTGCAAACCAGTTACTGAGCCCGAGGTCACTTCTGTTCCACTACCGCTACTGTCCTTATGTAATAAGAGATGGGAGCACATTAGAACACACACAGTGGCGTTTCTATCCCTTCAGAGGACATCACATTGACTTACATTACTGACCTATTCATAACCCTAATAATTAAGCCTTTACTCTAACATGTAGTGATTTACATAAAGTAAGTCTTATCAGTTCTTCCATAAAGAAGTGAGTTTCTCCAATGTGATGGCGGTTTCAAGGCATTTATGTCTCCAAAGCTTAAGAAATACTGTACAAGTACACACATGCACACTACACAGTCAGCAAGGTTAAGTGCTTAAAGCAAAACAATGACTGGCTGATAGAAAAAGCGGGTAGAAAGTGCTTTCCCACTTCATTTACTTTCATGACAAGTGATGATGAGGTTGTTGAGTGACACTTTCAGAGGTACTTCACTGATCTTGAAAATTATAGTGGTGTCATTACGTTGTACTCATGCATGCTAGCGAGATCTTTAATAGAGGCTCTGTAGCATAAAAATCTTCAGAAAAGCATCAGCAAAGAATATAATAACAGCATTATAATAAAGCTAATATTTCTGTAAACCTAACTAGCTTAGTGATAAACCAGCAGCTATTTTAGCATTCAGTTAATCCAATATTTAACTCACCTTAAGTTAAAACCTTTATTTCACATTTCCTTTTTTGTTAACTTAATGTGAAAGTTTGTAAAAAGGGTTAATCAGTAAGCTAGAGCAGCGAGGAACTGATTATCTCCATTTATGACATATATACACACATATATGACATTGTTGTGCACTTAAGTAGTGTTATACAAATAAAGCTGAATTCAACAATCACAATTTAGTGTGACGATAGTTTGCTTGCATTACCACAGAGAGGTGCTGGAAAACTGGTGATTAAACATTTTGTTGCTTGGACTTTATCTACAGTAAAATATGTAATCATCTAGAAAGTTTAGTTAAAATTAGTTTTTTCCTCTTGAGTAGAGGTCATTTAGAAAACAAACATAGTCAAACACACGTATGGTTCATAGGCACACAGCTAGAACACACACTGAGCTAACCAACAACTCTGAAGTACAATGTTTAACTCACCTTTAAGTTCCAACCTTTTCTTTAACATTCCTGTTGTTCACCGGTTCAATGTTAAAGTAACAGTTTGTACACAGGCTAAACCGCTAGGCTACAGTAGCAAGGATAGCTGATGTCTTCCATTTAATATGTATGGCCTCAGATAGCTGGATAATTATCTGAAGCCAAGGGACAAAATGTTGGTACTTTATCTCTGGTTTACTTTTGCACTCTGAGTAGTACTCAAAATGATCTGGTGTGATTAAAAAAAAAAAACTTTTTAAAGCATATCTGCACATAACCTTGGAAATATTTGCTTTATCTGATTTTAGTTTGGTCTGCTATAGTATATTGTTTAGAGCTGTAACAAAAAAATTAGAGGTTTGAAATTTCACAAAAGCCTAAAAGAATCTGCTTTTGCCCTTTCAGACTGGATAGTATGTTAAGTTTTCAATCTTTAAACCTTGAAAAGACAGACATGACTTGTAAAATCTGTCATATATGTGCTACTTGGAAATGCGAATCGTACAGTAGGTCTGTGTACATTTCTGTGACCAGTTGAGGGGGTGGAGGGGCCGAGCCGGGTGGAAGTGGTGTTGCTACATATGCATGTGCTCACCCACTCGTTCCTAGTGTTTTATTTTTAGAGCAGCACACAGGCTGGTCAGGAATAGAACAGCAGTCAAGTGGAATGGGTTGACAGCCTGGAAGGCCAGTCTCCCTCTCAGTCTCTCCTTCACTTCCCCCCTTCTCTCTTCTCCAGACACAGGGCAAGATCGAGTTGCCTAAGTGTGTCTGCTCTAATCACTCACAATGGCTCCTAGAGCCACCATGACCTGAATCCATCCCTTCTCCTTCCTTATGCAATTCCTTCATCACACAGAGAGGGAGAGGCTGCTGTTCTAAATCTCCACTGCCCTGCTTCTGTTGTATGCATTATGCAATCTGCTTTAGAAGTTTAATCAGGGTGCTGGCGAACTGCAAAGGTACAGAGTGTGTGTGTATGAGATCATGTTCTATCATGGATGTCACACACAGAGCTGAGATACACACTCATTGTCAGCAGCAAGCAGGCTGCAGTGTAAAGCATCAGAGTCATAAGGAAGAAGCTTGATTTAGTCTCAGATTAGAGCGAAGGGTAAAGTCTTCCAAACTAAAACAAATCAGCTAATTTTGGCTCTGCAGAGTTGACCCAACTTGATCTAAATCTGTGTGACATAATTCATGATGTAAGTTGGTATTGCTATTACATAAAGATAAGGTTGGGATAAGGTTGGGGTATTAAATCAAAGAGAGGACTTGATGCAATCCGTTGGTTTCCTTAGCAAGGTAATTATTTTTTCATGAATTGGTTTATATGAACATAGTTTTTATAAACTGGATTAATGTGGATCACACGATGGATCTGCTTCAACTGGATTGTAATTGGATTGCATCTTTAAAAGTTTCTGAACGTGACTTTGTTGTGAATTAGGGCCATATAAATAAAGCTGAATTGAATTTAAATGTTAACAGACAAAAAGCTTTAGAATTCTATTTATTTCAAGTTTTTATTCCTTCCTCACAGCAGCAGTTATGTTTTCGTGCTACTATTGAGTTATCTGTACTCTAGGGATGGGCACATTGATAATCTGGAATTAATACTTTGATATCTGCTAGTCAAAGCATTGGATTCAATGCTTTGTTTAAATATTTCAAGACCACTGAACAGACAGAAAACATCACTTCTGTAATAAAATGAATGTGAAAACCAGCCGTGGTGTGCTCTTTCCTTGTCTTCTGTGCCACATGATGACATGATGATGGTGCTAGTGTTAGTGATGATGATGTGTTTTAATTCTCTACTGGTCAAATTTTTTTCTTTCAAATGAAGAAATACAATTATTTCATGTTATTTCTAGTCTAGGTATTATTATTTTTTTATATTTTATAATAATATTATAATAATTTTAAAAGCATTTTAAAAGTTTTTTAAAAGTCATGAGACTGTGTTCATAACAATAAAAACAGCAATGCACCATGTAAAATTGTGTGATTATTCTTTAAGAAGCAAAGCAAAGTAGGGGAGAAGAGGGTTGGTTGTCACACGTCTTACTTTAATTTCAATTCTCAAAAATTGGTAGCCTCAGATGGATCCATTTTAATCTCTAATGGAAGCCTAAAGTGTTATGTCAAAATTAATGAACTTTTCACTCCTCGGTATCAATCTGTTCCAAAGATATGGACAACATGGGATAATAACCAACCCCACAATGGGGATGGTTGTCACAATATTTCAATGAGGAAATAAAAAAAGTCAACTGAGAAAAAATGTAAATTTTATTGAAATCTTTTAATTTAAAGCATTTCATGTCATATTTTAGTTGAAACAACAGTTTATTGAGGCTACAGCCTCTCATATATCAAGAATGGACACCATTAAAACAGTGTATAAAAACAGTACAACTAAACAGAAATTGACCCACAACAACATCAGGGGGTGTCTGGCCAAAGTAGTCTTCCGGACCAACTTTCAGCCCATTTTCCATCTATAAAAAAAAAGAATAAATTACTATATGTATCACACCATGCATGCATGTACCAAAACTGGGGTTTTTTCACATGTGACAACCAACCCCCGANATTCAGCCCATTTTACATCTATAAAAACAAAGAAGAAATTACTATATCACACCATGCATGCATGTGCCAAAACTGTTTTTTTTTCACATGTGACAACCAACCCCCGAGAGAATGTGACAGCCATCCCCAACAAGCATTTTTAGCTAAAAGTTAAGCTAGCAAGCAGAAACAATAGCCTAGCAAAGAAAAAAGACATTTCAAACTGGAGCTCTCCCTTTATATTATCAAATGGTAATAAGTGTTACATTTTAAACCAGCGTGTAAGACTTAGAAGAAGAATGCAGAAAAACTGAAAAGTTACATTTTAATGTCAAAAACATAAAATGTCCTCTCATGTCAATGTCAAGAGTCAAAATGCTAAATTAACCATGTAGCTAATTTATGACCACTGTTAAGGAAATTTCAGTACCACTGTCTTTCAACAGTTTCCTGTGTATGCAAAACATGTAATGGTATATATTCAGTTTAGATTCAGTTTACTGATAAAAAACTCAGAAGAATCTATATCAGGTTTGTCTAAATCCAAGTCCTTGACAATCAGCGCTCTGCATGTTTTAGATGTTTTCTTGTTTACTTTCATGTGGCTCAAATCACTGGGTCTTCAAAAGATTTGTGAAGAACTTGAGGACAAGTTGTTTTATGTTTGTAAGACAATGAAAGCACTGAAAACCTGTAATACAGTGGCCAACAATGACCGAACATTAGCTTCACTATAAATGACTTTAGCATTAGTCCAATGTGTAAAATCAGAAAAAGGGAAATTCTACACTCAATTATTTTTACATCTGTTTAGTGAATTGGTCTATCATAGGTAATTTAGTAATGACTAATACGCATTTAAAGCTTTGGCCATAAATTAACATGCTCTTTACGTTGGAGCTTTGCATAAACACATCTACACAATTTCTATGTTTTCCCATTGACATTGGTGGGATGTTTAGACCCAACTCACTGAAGGCTAAAATGAACATGGCTTGAGTTACGTAGTTATCTGATGCTTCATTTATGCTCTACGGTAAATACACATACAGACAGAGCTTGCTGTCCATCTTCCGCCTTCTTTTCGTACATATTTCAGCTTGCAGATGCGTACCACTACATAGCAAACAGTGCTGTACCACCAGAAACCATGGGGGCAGTGTTGCACAGTAAAGCTTATGTGCACTGGTCACACATGAGAAACAAAGAAGAAGAAGCTGAAATGTATTTAATGCTTGCACATAATCAACGTCAACTGCGCTTATTCTTTTATGCTATATCCGCTGCAAGTGTACATTATCATGATTTCATTGTCATGTCGCCATATCTGCTATTGTAAGAAGTGAGCTTTAAACTCTGCACTGTCCGCTAGTGGAAATATTACGTAACAACCATGCCAGCGTAAAGGACGCATGGGAGTATGTGGGCAGTGAGAAAAAGGTTTATAAAGGGAGAATAAATGAGGCCTACTTAGTAACAGACAAGCCAGCTGTAACAACATGATGACTTGCACTACATCCTGCAGACTCTGCTGTTTCACCACTTCTGATAACAACAACTTTTCAAGATAAAGAAGCGAGTTTGTTGACTGGATCATAGATGTTTTCCCCATTTGGAGGGACTGAGACTGAGCTGCCACCTGACTTAAAAAATCTTCACTGACGACAAGACGTTTATCCTGGAAGTGGAGAATCTTGTGATTCTCCACTTCTCTTGTGATTTTGTGATCTCAGTGACCTTCCAGTAACAGTTAACAGCCAGATGTTAGCAGATGTTAGCAAGTGTTTGCATGTGTTAGCAGATATTAGCAGGTGTATGTTAGCGGTGTTAAGTTAGCTACTTACAGTTAAACCTGGCTGATTTAAAATAGTTATGAACAACAATTGTTTAAAATCATGATTATGTTCTCATAATACTAATGCTAACTTTCTATACTTGGCATAAAGTAAAACGTCTGTTTACTGTGTTTAGTTTATGTCAGCAGCAGTTTATGGGTTGCAAAACCAAATCAATTTGCCAATAGATACCAACAAAATTGTACTTGATTTCAGACAGCTTAACTTTGAAGTTATTGTCTAGGGGGGTGTCACAAAAAAAATCCTTTTGATTTTCTCAGTTAAACAATAAAAATATTGATGTTTGATCTTTTTAACTGCAGGACTTTGTTTTCAGCACACACAGCTGGCTTAATGTAAAACAGAAAGAAAAGGTTGAAACAAATCAAAAAGTTTGAGCTCAGCTGATATTTTCTAGCAAATCACCAAAACCGACAAAAACCAGCCTGCCTTAATCAGTTCAGCATCTATAATTTGAAAATGAGGCATGAGACACTTCTGCTTTGTCAAAACACAATTATGAGAGTGTCTCCAGCCTCCAGACTGTGAAATCTCTTTGCTGTGAGTTGGCGGAAAACTTCATTAATTCCTACATGGTGTTGATCTCAGTGGAGACCTCTTCCCTTCCTTTGTTTTCAGGCTCTGAATAATTTGCTCGTGTTAAGGCGCAGCAAAGCTCTTAAACCCAGATTTCCCTTGCTCATCCCATCTCTTCCCCTCCTCCCGTTCTTCTTGTCTTTCCGTCGGTGTATACTAATTGTTGTTTGACATGCTTCCCTCCTCTCTGATCTGGGAGAATGTTATCCAGAAGCTTCTTTGGCATTAGAGAAAAAAATAAATGTTTAGTCAGCAGGTTTATGCATCGCTTTAACAAACCTGTAATACAAATCAGAAATGGGTGTAATGCAGGAGTGTCAAACTTGCTATCCTGCAGGTTTTTGTTGTTTCCCTGCTCCAACACACCTGATTCTAGTCAAATGGATCAGCTCCCTGTCCACATCTTCACAATGGCATATTAATTTCAGTCAGATGTGTTGGAGCAGACCAACAAAAACCTGCAGTCTCTCAAGGACCGGGGTTTAACACCTGTGGTGTAACAGATATATTTTTATTTGTAGTACCACATTTCACCACTAAAGCTAAGCAGAAACCAGGCTGCTCACAGATGTGGTCTTCCTCTGGTTATTCTTGAGAAAATACACAAGAGTGCTTATTTATAATGGACTTAAGAAGAAGAGGCTTCATCAATAACAAGGTGTGTAATGCAGAGCCAGAAACACCACCCTTATAATCGCTTAGCACCTGACATGTTGCCAAACCAAAAACAAGAGGATTTTAAGGATTACTTCTTTAAATTCTCAGTGCACGTGCTGGTGCGGCTCTGAAGAGTGTGCTTTAGTGTGTATTCGAAGGGTTCTAGTTTTCCTCCCACTGGCGCCAGCCTGCAGGCTTGGCACGGGGAAACAACACTCACCTCACATGACCAAGACCTCTGCTTTTCTTAGCTTTTAGAGGACGACTGAAAGGTAGTGAGTGATGAAATACAAGGAGATGGGGGAGGTGGGGTGTTGTGTGTGAACCATTAAGGGGGCTGCTGAAAACCAGAAGACTCAAGTAATGCACAAGGGCATTAGACTGAGCAGGAAGTCAATGGCACTGAATAGATATCTGTGGCTGTACATGTTGGGGGGGCTACAGTGAGATTGCATGGATGGATTGGGTTAGGCAGGGACAGGGAACAGAGAGGTGTGGACGTGATAGGAGGTGTTCCAAAAGTACATAACTGAAAGCAGCCACTACAGTTGGCTGCGACCCAGGAAAAACTGTGCCTGGGTACATCGTGTTCACTCTCTCATTTCTCTCGTTAACACACAAACTCAGCACACATGGGCCAGCACACCAACACTCCCACGCTCAAAACTGCCCAGAATGGCAGAGACATATTGACACAAATAACAGTTTAAACACAGAAAACAATCTGTTAAACCACACTGACATGGACAGACGCACACACAGCAGACATGCTAACTCTTCACCTTGTCTTATATGTAATCAGCAAACGAGAGCATTTCCAACCTGAGCAAGTATTTCTGTAGCTTATCTTCTCAATGCTCATTAACATCACAAGATCTGATTGGAAGGTTCTGCAACAGATTTGAGTGCCATGGGAAACATTCTGAGGAACAATACGTGATTAACAGTCTTAACAAAACAAGTAGTAAGCCACAAACTGTCATAGTTTTTCTTTTTTTATTGATTTATTTTGAACACAACTTAAAACATACATATATAAAACAAAAGAAAAGCCAAAGTGGGTGAACAGGAAGAAGTAAAGCAACTTATTATTTTCTACCCCTTGTAAGAATTACATTTTAATTATGAGTTTAACTATCAGTTTAATACTATTTTTCACAATTTTGTTGTGAATTCTTTTCGCTTCTATTATTTTTTGAATTACTTTTTGTTTCTGCCTGTATACTTTGTTTTTGTTATGTCTGAAACGTTTTTGAAAATGCTACATAATTTTTTTAGATGGCTTCTGAAAACAGCAAACAGGTTATTTAACATAATAAATGTTTTGAGCAGGTCCTCATTTTTAAAATATCCTTTCCAAGAATTAAAACTTTGTTGTATAGTCTCTGTAGTAGCCTAGAGCAGTGGTCCCCCAACACAGACAAGTTGAGGTGTTTCTGCTTAAATTCAGGATTGATCATTTGGACGTTTTGTTCACATGGAACTTGGGCTTATCAGGAGTCTGGGAACACAAAATTTTTAAAATCAGGTCCCAAAGTAAATAGATGGGGGTCATCAAAATCTGCTAAACAACAGTATTTCAAAACATGTGTCCTTAAGGCCCATTTTTCCTTCATAGAGTCGTAAATAGCAACGTCCGTTTCAAAAGTCATACATCAGCGCCCACATACTTCCATGCGTCATTTGCGTTGCAAGGGTTGTGTAACACGGGGGATGTGGCCTGGATCGTGACCACGAGAACCCACTGGTAGACCAACCCAGTTCCCAAAGAATGTTCTAGGGCTCCCTATTACAGATTACGCAGATTGGATCTGTCTATAGATTTATAGAAACAAGAAACAAGTTTAAAAAATTATCTATCTTTATTAAACAATGTATAAAACAACACAATAAAACACGCTGAGTAATTTGGGTGTTAGCACAAAACCCACTGCAACCAAAACCAATA
>CM047995.1:23649137-23659236 GCA_026261665.1 Melanotaenia duboulayi | reverse complement strand
CTTTTGGACTCCGTTTTCTGACACTGTTGTAATGTAAGCTGTAATGTCAGCTACTGCTCAACACTGCCCCCACTGATTCTAGTGGTATTGCTTTAGTGTGTCAAGCAACGGATCAACAAAGCTCTTGAAAAAGCAACAATTACGTGCGTAAATGACACAGAAGATGAACGAAAGTGTTTTCAGACTCTTCTCAGTTTTTGCCTGTCGAATTTTTTTTTTTTTTTTTTACAAATGTATCACGATAACAATTGACGTGTTTGTTATTTAATTTATTCGGAAGAGTCTAAAATTAAAACAATATCAATATTAAGGAATGCTTTTGAAGTCAAGGATGAAGTAGAGAACGTTTTTATTTTCAACAACTTCTGCTTATTAGACTGTTGGGAAAGTCAAACTCTTCACACCTCTGAACAATAGAGACCTCTGCGTCTATTTCCCCCTCCTGCTGTGGACTCCCATTATTTCTCCAATCTTGCTCTGTAATTAGATGGCTATTTCTCTACATCAGCAGGCTCCCTCTTTTTTAATGGGACTTGAGTGCATTGCTGTTGCCACCCTCGATGCCTTACAGCAGCATGCATGTATGAGCTGAATGCATCATGTGTGGATTTTACTTAAAGACCGGTTTGTTTTCAGGCTTTAAAGCTGCTGACGGAGAAACTGCCTTGATAGATCTGCACCGCCTTGTGACTTTTTATCACACTGATTGCATTACTGTTGCACTTTGACCCTGTAAAGGAAAATGCCAAAGCTGAGAAATAAGTTTCACTATTACTGACTGTACTGCATGTGGGTGGGAAAATGTAGAACAACAGGGGTCTTTTAATATGATTCCCTTTGTGATATTTTTTAAATACTAACCTGGGTTGTAAATAGATCTAAGCTTCTTCTTGCACATGTGCCTCAATTTCCAGGAAACAGACTGAAAATGTTTTCCTTCACAAATGACTAAATGACTTGAGGGTAACAGAGAAGTTGTGTGTCTGAGGGAAAATCCCTCTGCCTATTGGGATGTTCAGGCTAATTTGCTTCAATACCCAACCAGTCCAAGCTGGGACATAAACTTGTAGGTTATGCAGCTCCTAAGATCCAACTTGCAGAAGATGTCTAAGAAAAGAGACCACAGACTCATTCATACACCAGTTAGAGGAATGAAAACCGTTCACTTATTTTTCTTAGCCCATGAAGAGCCAATATTTTAAACTGATCTAGTGACTCCTGAGTTTTTGGAGGTCGTTTAACGTTTTTCTTTTTTTGTTGTTTTTTGGCTGCATCTCAACCCATTTCAGTCCAGTCTTTGTTCTTGACAGAAGAATGAGTTTTTAAACCTCTTAACTCTAAAAAAAAGCACATAACTTAAGAAATGAACCAAGGTTGTGTCTTTCTTTAGTTGGGCCTTTTCAGGACACCAAAGATAACAGTGTAACAGACATAAAATACTATTTTTGCACAAACAAGTTTATTTCAAACAAGCTATCAGCTAAAAAAATCTGGTATATCTCAGCATGGAGGGTAGTGTGTCAGGCCTCAAAATCTATCTTTAGCAGATGAACTCCATTTGAAAGAGAAGAAATAGGAACAAATCCAGCAACTGTTGGCCGAAGCCTCATCAGAGATGTCACCATGGAAAGGTGGCTGTCAGGACGGGAAGCAGGGAGGAAAGGTATGACACACGATACAAGAACTGGACTGAAAAATCAGTGGGAACAGGTCTGATGGAGGGATGGATCCTCCCCAGAGTCTGGACCTCAACATCAGAATACAACAGTAGAATAAACATGATTGGATTTTATGTTTGTGTGTTAAACATTATATTTTCTATATTTATTTTGTTTCTGTTTCTACCTCTCCCATGCACATGCTATTGGCATTATATCATACAGCATTTGAAAGGCTGGTTTTTAATTATTATTTTATTTTCCTTTTATTTTTAAGTGCTAAATAAATACAAAAACAAACAAATGAAAAAAAAAAAAAGTTACCGAAGCATTGTGGGATCATCTGCACAAAGAACAGAACAAAAGGCAGACACATCCAAACTAGAACTTCAGAAAGTTTGAGGAATTAGGTCTCTTTGACCAAATATTCACTTTCAAGCTCATTAAAATTGGAATGAAAAAATCTTTTTTTTAGCATTCCTTATTCAAAGGGAAAATGGACAGAGTGACTGCAAACCTTGCAAAACATGATGTGATAGAACAGAATAAATAGAATAGGACACCAAAAGACTATGAGAACCCTCTGCAGGGTCTCTGGGTGCTCCCTTAAAGCCGTTACTTACTCTGGGGGATCAGAGAACTTTGTTCTTAAAGCTGTGAGACTCTGCCCTGGTTTGGGTGTTCTTTTTTTCAACACACAAAGAAGAACACAGTTCTTCTTAAACAGCACTTTTATAGATAAAGAGAGAAGCTTGGTCATCCAGGAGGAGCTCAGAGAAGAACAGCTGCTCCTTCACACCCAGAGGAGAGTTGGGCATCTGGTTAGGATGCCTCCTTGGTCAGTTGTTCTGGACACATCCCACCGGGAGGAGATCCTGGGAAGACCCACCACACGCTGGAGGGAATAAGGCCATGTCCACTGGCAGATAAGTTTAGGTGTGTGTGCTGGTGTTTTGGGATCCTAAAAATGTTAATTTTTGTAACCTGGTCGCAAAGTTTTTTTTTTGTTCCCCCCCCCCCCAGTTTATTTTGTTTACTCCAGGGTGTACTTGCCTCTCGCCTGCTAATTGGTGTAAGGCTCCAGCTTCGCAACGACACTCAATTGGAATAAGTGGTATAGAAAAGGGATGAATATATTTATTTTATTGTTTTGGCATCACTGCCCCATTTTACTTTGAACTAATATGCACAAACCCCACCCACATGGGTTTCTGAGCATGCTCCACGTCTTACAGCGTTACAGCGCCACTTACAGACCTGGCAAATATAATACAGCATTGTTAGCGATTCTGTGTGGACGCACACAGAAAACATTTTTAAAACTAAATCTGTTTTTATCTCCATGTGGATATGGCCTGCATCTCGGGTGGCCTGGGAACGCCCCGGGATCCCCGTGGATGAGATAGAGGAAGTGACCAAGAAAAAGAAAGTCTGGGGTTCCCTTTTGAAGCAGCTGCCCCCATGACTCAATCTCAGGTAGGTGGTTAAAAAAAGTTTGATATAACTGGACTAAAATGAATTGGAATGATTTAGACTGTATCTATTAAAGTGCCTTGAAATTAGTCTTGATTAGTTATTGGTACTAAATAAAATAAATTAAAGTGTTTTATATAATAATCATTCACTTATGCAGTTATCTTTATATCCACAAGCACAAAGAAAGAGGAGAAATTTGTGTTCATTGACACAGTTCAATAGATTAAGGTTCACTGCAGTTGCAAAAACCTCAGACTATGTTGACATTGGTGATAAAAATAGACTGAAATTTGTTTACATCATGTAGACGCACAAATCTGAACAAATCTGCAAACTTGCCTTAGTCTGTGTGACAGCTTATAACAAGGTCTTAACCAAGAAATAAATGTTTAAAAAAGGCAGAAACAACACAGGCTGACCTTTACTGTGAGATAAAATACAAAAAAATTAAGTCATCCTTAAGTGTTCCCTTGGACAAGTATGCAGACAATAACCAGTGTTCCCTGGTAATAACGTGAGGTGTGGGCTGCAGGGATGGAGGATGGGGGTGGGTTGACATGTGTTTATGAACAACAGTGCTGTGTTGGTGAAGAGCCAAGCAATAGAGCAACCATTTGAGACTAATGAGTGAAGATGAACAGTGGACACTGAGGCACCATGACCGCAAATGAATGCAACGAGGCAGCAAATCAACACTATAGTTTAGCTGTGAAAGTGTTTGGGTCACAGTTGCAGAAGCGGGCAGTGCTGCAGTTATCGGCATCTCCGCTCTCTTCACCTCTGTCCTTGATTTGAAGCTGACTGGTTGTGTGTAGGCAAACTTTCCAGCCCAGAAATCCTGCAAGATGACATCAGCACTTCAGAGTACCAGTAAGATTTAAAGGACTTTTTATGGATTTATTCAACAACAAAGCTCTAGTATTATTATAAGATAGATGTGATGAATTGCTTTGGATCAAACCACCAGAAAAATGGGGGCACCAGAAAAGGTCAGGGCTAAACAAACCTGAGGATGCTGTGGGGCAAAAATGAATTGTGGACCCCTAATCAGTAATTTAGTTGTATATGACTTTGTTCTCATACATTTAAGGCTTCCCATGACCCTACATTAAATAAGTGGGTATAGAAAATGGAACGATGGAAGGTTTATTTTTAATTTATAGTTTAAATTTCCATTGTAAGTTCTAACATTGATTTGTCTCTAATATTTGTGACATTCACAACAAAGTTATTCTTACTAAGATCTAATGTTTTTAAGTGACTTTAGGTCCATTGTATCAACCCCTTAAAATCCTATCATGTTTACCTACAGGCCCATTTATGCTCAATGCAATGATGGATAAGCAACATTTCGTCCATCTTCTGCATCATTTATGTGCATAATTTTGTCCATTTTTTGGGCCCTTGCAAATGCGTACCCCAATGGAGCAAATGGAGTAGTACCACCAGAAACCATGGGGGCAGTGTTGAGCAGATATGTGACCCACTAAAGGAACGAAGAAAAGGAAGAAGAAGAAGAAGCCATCACAATGTAGTTGATGGCCACAAAAAACCACTGCCGTCTTCTAAACTGCCTCTTTTTAGGTGTTTATGTTTCTGATTATGAACATCATTATGATCTCCTCCACCGACGCCATATTTGTTATTGTCTAAAACGTCAGAACTTAGAGGTGAACTTTGACCTCTGCACTGCCCTCTGGTGGATGTATTGGCTAACAGCCATGACAACATAAAGGAATCATGAAAGTATGAAGGAAGTGATGTTGGAAACAAATGTATTGGGTTACGTATGTAAAGGGAGCACAAATTGACCATAAAACAGGTTTTTATGAATAAAGGACATGTTGTGGACCAACTGTTTTACTGGACTACTTTTACTGGACCAAGACCATTTTGTTGCATTATCATCCACGACTGGAGTGCAGTATGGCATCAGAGGTACAATGCATTTGTGAGTGGTCTTAAATAAGTGTTTACTAAATCTAAAGTTATGATTGGAATGTATCCACAGCTCATTCCTGCCCATTGGACGGGAGGTTGTGCTGAGAAAATAGCAACAAACAAAGAAAGGTAAACAGAGATTAAGTGAAATATAAAGGTAAAATTGAAAGTAACTAAAAATCGGCCCATTATTCCCTAGACCCTGAAGGGTAAATACACTACCAAACTCTGATAATAACAACAATATTTACAGTACTTTCAAAACAAGGTTAAAGCAACATTAGCTAACATTGTTAACTCACCATAGACATGTTTACATATCTGTTATAATTTTGGGTCAGACATACTGTTTACATGAGCCTGAAAATGTTATTCCCATCATAATGTCACGTTTGAACAGAATAAGTCATTCTGACGTGCAAAACTGTCAGACTTTCCAGAGACAGCAGTAGAAGACGTAACAGTGATATCTCATGTACACAAACATTGCATGTGCATATTTATTTTCTCTTCCTTGATAATTTCTTTTACAACCTCAAGCAGTGTATTTGTATCACAAAGTGATCAGTTCTGTTTTGGTTCCACCGTATCTTCCACTAACCGTAATATGATTTTGTTGTTTGTTTTTTTTTTTTTTAAAGAAATAAACTTTATTGAGTAAAATTAAGAGGGCAATACAAAGTGTGAAATTGAAATTTAAATTGAAATTACAGTTTTCTCACACCTTGGTGGAATGAAATACAAGAATGTAAGCCAATAAACAAAGCAAAGAAAACAAGTACTATCACTAAGTAAATGAAACACGATAATAAATAGACAAGGCAATTTATAGTCGCTGCAATATATGTTTATGGTTATAGTGCAAAAAAAAAAAAAAAGAAGATTTATGGTTGGGTTAAAGTGATTAAAGTGGCTGTGTGCTTGCTCCTGAGGGTGTTAAAAGTTCCAAGTGTTGATGGGGGGTGTCAGAGTCCAGGGTGTGTGTATGTGGAAGGTGGACAGAGTTCAGTATCCTGACAGCCTGGTGGACAATGCTGTCCCTCAGTCTGCTGGTCCTGGCCCGCAGGCTTGCAGTCTCCTTCCTTAAGGCAGCAGGCTGAAGAAGCTGTGTGACGGGTGGGTGGGGTCTGTCGCGATGCAGAGGGCTTTTAGGGTGAGGTGAGGGTGTAGATGTTTTGTAGAGAGGGGAGAGAGACACAGATTACACTCTCAGTCCACACGATGCATTGGACAGTCTTCCTGCAGGACGTGGAGCAGGCGCTGTACCACACGGTGATGCTGCTGGTCAGGATGCTCTTGATGGTGCCTCTGTAGAAGGTGCACATGATGGGGACCGGACTCTAGCTTTCCTCAGTTTGCAGATGAAGTAGAGGCACTGTTTGGCTTTCTTGGTCAGTGATGTGGTGTTGATGGTCCAGGAGGGGTCCTCTGTGACGTGCACACCCAGGAATTTGGTGCTATTCACTACTGGCATATTTGATGGTCAGAGGTGGATGCTGGGGGCGCGTTCTACTGACGTCCACAATAATCTTCTTTGTCTTCTCCACATTCAGACAGATTGTTGTGTTCACACCACAAGGCCAGTCGGTTCACCTCGCTCCTGTAGTCTGTCAACATCATTGCTGACGAGACCCACCACAGTCGTGTCATCTGCAAACTTGATGAGGAGGTTGGAGCTGTGCGACGGTGTGCAGTCGTGGGTCAGCAGAGTGAAGAGGAGGGGGCTCAGAGCACATCTTTGAGGGACCTTGTGTTCAATGCGGTCATGCTGGATGTGCTCCTGCCGACCCGAACTGCCTGTGGTCTCCTAGTCAGGAAGTCAAGCAGCCAGTTGCGCAGTGATGTGTTAATTCCAAGCTGGCCCAGTTTTGAGATGAGCTGTTTGATGGTGATTGTGTTGAATACTGAAATGAAGTCTATGAACAGCATTCTGATGTAAGAGTCTTTTGTGTACAGATGTGTGAGGGCAGTGTGGAGGGCAGTGGCGATGGCATCGTTGGTTGAGAAGTTGGACCAATTTGCAAACTAGAATGGTCCCTGAAGTGTGGGCGGACAAACTTTTTGTGTTTTAACACTAGCTGTTCGAAGCACTTCATAAGAATGGGACTGAGGGCTACCGGACGGTAGTTGTTGAAACAGGAGGGCGACAACTTCTTCGGGACAACAGCTTAGGCCAATACCTGTGAAGACATCCGTGAGCTCCCCAGCACACGACCAGGTATGTTATCAGGACCAGAAGCAGAGAGCATTGATTCCACTGAATGTCCTCCTCACATTGTCCGTCAACACCTAATAGAGATTTCTGTGCAGGTGTGCTGTTGTGTGCCTCAAAACAAGCAAAGAAGTCATTTAACTTATTTAGCAGACAGGTGGAGCTGTCACAGGTCTGCAGTGGGGGCTTGTAGTCTGTGATAGTCTGTATGCCTCGCCACAGGCTCGGTGTGTCTCTGCTGTCGCTGAAGTGATGAGCTATCCTCCTGGAGTCCTGCTTCTTTGCAGGCAGCATTCTGCCTTCAGCAGCCTGTGGATCTCTCCTGTCAGCCATGGCTTTTGATTGGCCCAAACAGTGATTGTTTTGAGTACTGTTACATGTGTGTGATTGGATGAGAATATTCTGACTGGAATGTTTACATGAAGCATTTTTATTCCAGTCAGATTTTTAATCAGAACACGTGTGTCTGTAAAATGCATGCATAACATAGCTAATGTTCCATACATAGCATGTGGTCATATGAAATAGGATTTCTTAACATTCTTTATTTGGCTGGATTGATGCTTTTGATTGGGAATAGTTCCTGTATCACTGCCATCAACTGCACACGGTCTGTTTATGTTTATTCCTGGTCTGTGACATTTAACACCACTAAATGCCAAAGAGATGAGAGAGATCAAATACATTTTACAGACCAATTGCTGCTCTAAGATAAAATCTGTCCTTAACTCTGAGTCATCACTTCATGTGGGAGGAATAAGTGTTCATACCCAACAGCTGAATGTATTATGAGCTAACAGAATGTACAGCACATCCGTTAATGGAATGCTCCTTTCTGCTGCAGCATGACTCTGATTTGACATAAAAAAATAAAAACATGCCTCAACTTTATCTTCCATCTATTCCTGCTTCTCTTTGCTCTTCCATACCTTTACCTCAATCAACCCGTGGCTCATCACCTCCGTTGCCCGTCACCATCACTTGTTACGTGGGAAGAACAATGCTGACATCATGCACATTATGCAATTCTATCAACCTCAGGGCGAGGAGAGCTGCTTTTTAAGCAACTGCTCTGAAACAAAAAAATGAAATAGAATAAAAAATGCATTTCTTAAACCTGCACATCTGTTCGGAGAGGGTGCGTTCATATCCGTGTGAGTGTTGTGCAAGTAAGTGCACATGCATGCTGTTACATAAAGCAGGGAGAGAGAAATACTGCAGTAATCCAAGGACAGCTTGCTGCTGAGGTGGCAGGATGATGTACACACACATAAGGTCCCTCAGACATGCCAAGGTGAGCTGGTACACACTGTGAATCCTGGGTTTCTCATAAGAGTGTCCTCTTCTAGCTGCCCTATAGTTGTACAGGATGTGCTGCTTTGCAGAATTGCACCAGCATATGGACACTGGCTGAAGGTATGGAAAAGCTAATACCGATTCCTGAATACCAGGCACATGCAAACTGAGTCTCTATGTGATGGAGAAACCTTTGGCAACTTGTCTGCCTGCCAACCGGCCCCTGGAGGGCTGGTACTGAGAACAGTCCATATCTCCCACTGTCTGCTTTACACAGACAGAATAGAAAACAGAGGGAGCAGGCTGGTGCTGAATCCAAATATTTCTCCTACTGTGATTCATTTCTGTGCAAAGGTACTGCTCACCAGTGATACAGAAAACATACAACATAATAAAATACACTTATACTACATCATGAAAAGAAATGAAAAATACTTTATTCATCCCAGAGGGAAATTACAGTGTTGTAGTAGGTTAGGTTAGGATTTATAACAAATCAACAAACAAATAATTTTTTGCATTAATAAGTGAAAGTTTTGAAGTGACCACAGCTGCAAGTCTATTTGGGCGTGTTTCTATAGGCTTGGATCATCTGTCCACTGGGGTCTGTGCCAGTTTATCAAGACAAATCAACACCTGCTGGTGTACAACAGTTTTTAAATAAAACCACAGATTCCCATCAGATTAAAGTAGCATTGTGTAACTTTTGACTTTAAAAATATGCTTGCCTGTGGTCTGACTCATTGTGATGCCACACTGACATGCTTAAAGTACATTCCTGGAGACTTTGCCAAGCTGCATCCCGAGGCTGAGAAACCACACTTCACAACTTTTTCTTCCAGGATTCTGCGTCATGTTACACCAGAGTTCCACTCTACACACCACATCACATGATCAAGTGGCTGTGTTGATCACCTATCTGGACTTTTACTGCCTGGAAAGAGCTCAGAGAAGAGATGGATGCTGAACTAGCCGCGTTAGGAGGTAGCTATGAAGAAAATCTGCCAAAATTCAAAAGTGTGTCTTTAAGATCCGGGCTTTGAATTCAAATTTACATGTTTCCCATTGAACCATTGGTGTGTTTCTTTATCAGTATAATTATTGTCATTGCCACCATGGGCGATGCACCCATGGGACACTTCTCACTGTAAAAGGGTCCGACATCCAAACTTTTTCAGCTGAGTTTTTTTAAAAATTGTGCAGTTTTGTGCAGCCGTTGCTGCTCCAGTCGCTCTCTGCCTCTGCGCTGTGTTTCTTTCCTCGACCCGCTGGTTGTTTGCAGGAACCACAGCTGTGAAATCTACTGGCTATAATACAGTCAGATGAATCAGGTCCAGATATCTAGTCAGAGTGAAACAGCAAGATGAAACATGGGGACGTTTTCTCTAAATCCTTAGTTTATCTTTTAGGATCCATGACTGTGGTGAAGGGAAATTATGAAATTTCTGAAATACAAATCAGAGCAGGACCCTTCTGTAACCAGGCGGTGACAGGTGATAGAAAGGATTTATATGCA
>CM047995.1:23576057-23590364 GCA_026261665.1 Melanotaenia duboulayi | reverse complement strand
ATAATAAATAATATTTGAGTAATGAAAATAAACCTTGTGAGGGTGGCTAGGGTGCATCATTAAGATGCTAAATACATATAATATTAAACATTCCTACGACCAGAAAAAATTAGTCGTTCTTACTTCAGTTACATTTTTAACGTTTGGTGTTTTGGGGCTTATTTTCTACTAAAAAGGCAACTTAGCATCATCATTGGTGGAGCACATTTCTTTGACAGTAGCTCAAACCATGGTGAAACATGCCCCAACATGTGTCTGCTCACAAAGAAATCACTCTCATAAATAAACATATAAACATATTTTACTGACAAATTGAATTTTTTCTGGACAGATTAAACAATAATTTCTGCAATAAAAAGAAAAATCTTTTATGTCCTTTGTGCTTTAGCTTTACATGAATTATTATTTTTGTTTAGATTTTGTTCCCATCATCCCCAGTTTTGAGACACCTGACTGCTATTTCCCCATGATTATCTGTTTAGGAGCCAATACCTGAGAGAGCCTGAAGTGTTTCCTCAACCTCCATATATCTCTGGTAGGAATAAAATATTTCTTTTTCCCCCTTTAGTGAATTGCTTGAGTCTAATTCAAATGCTCCTGCACACCTTTCTACTTCCGGAAGCCATTATCAGCATGAAAGGTGAAGGACGACTGTTGTCATGGCTACATTATTTGCCATTAATGTGGCCTGAAAAACATGTTTCTATCTCCTTTGTTTGTTTTTTATTATTGGTTTGTTTTAATTCTCCTGCAGACCTGCCTGCTTTTCTTGCTTCTCCTCTTACCTGACAAGAGAAGGCAGCATACTCTACATAACTCCAGAGAGACCCACCCAGGTTCCTCAAAAGGCTATTCATTCCTCTCGGGGGTGTTATGTCACAGCAAGTTATGATGCTGGTGTGAACAGAAAGAATTCTTCCATGCTGCATTAGCATACAAGTAGTCCCTGCTGTGAAGTCAAGCATGGTTGGCTGGTGGGAGGAGGGAGGTGGGTGGCGAGGATTCTCCTACGATGACGCAGAAACCCTGCAAGGTCTATTTTTAAACCTATTGAAGTGTGCAACACCCTTTCAGTACTGTAACCTTCAACTGTGCCTTCAAACTAAAACAAACAGAAACAGATGGCGCAGGAGAAAGAAAGTTCACCAGCAACAACACTCAGCTCGCTCCTTTCCTCTCGAGCTTATATAACCACAGTGAAGTATGGATTATTACTCCATATTGCTGAGATGTGGAGCTTTTAGGTTGAATGATTGTCTGGCCTGGAATAAGAATGTGGTCGAATGGATGATCCCCATTAAAATGAGTTGGCAGCAGTTGAAAGCAGCGACTGACTAAAGGTTCTGTGCTGGCCAAACACACCGCAGCCTGTATTCATTAAAGTCTCAGCTGCGGGTTTATCAGCAAATAACACAGGCTGGAAAGGACTCTTTTATATCCTCTTTATCTCCTCCAGTCTATGGTCCTTTCTTTTTTTCAGTGAATTGTTGAGCTTCCTTAAATTGCAGATGTGTTTCTCGATCACGTGGCTCTACTTCTGGCCCACGAGCCTTTGAAATGTCACTGCCACACTCAGTAAGTGGGGAACAGGTGCAATCCAGCATTCACAGCAGCATCTCTGAGCACAGGCTTTGAATAGAACTAAGTGTTGATCGTGTTGATCAAGGTCAAAACCTAACAGCACCTATTGATAATGTGACAGGATCAAACAGAGTGCAAAGTCTTCATGATTCATCTCTGGCCTACTGATCTAAAATCCTCATATTCTAAACTATGATTCAAAATATGGTGAATTTTTTCTCCTGGCTCTCGTCCTTGCTTTATGGCATGGTGCTGATATACTTAGACCCATCTGTCCTATCTGGACGTATCATCTAGCATGACTCACTGAGGCTTGCCCTTTGTCTTGTCAACACTGTTTTTAGGCTTGAATTAAAAAACAAAACAAAAAACTCCTGCTTCTCTTACATCTGTAATTGTTTAAAAGGCAAACTTGTCTACAGGTGAAAATGGGCATTTTCTTTTGAAAACATGTCAAAATGTCCATTTTGGAGACCTAGCCTAAACTGTGCAATAAAACCTTGTTAATTTTGTTGTGCTTCACGTTATTTCTTGACGGAAATTATGTTTGAGAGTCAGATGAAGGGATGGTTTTCATTACTGTAAGTTAATAAAAAAATAAATAAAAATGAGATCTTTGTCATAGCGTAGCACATTAACACTGGAGTAAAGGAGGTTGTCACAACACTACCCATTAGCAGCTGAGGTTTGAAATTCTGAACAATGAAATATAATCATTTTACTAAATATCAAATAAAAAACTGACACTGTGTTGACATGATCATTTTACTTTAATCGAACTCAATTCTGCATTTAAAAAAATCCAAAAGTTGTCTACAGGTGATAAGTTCCTTATTGTCCTGCTAAAAATGTGACTTGCCAAATTTTTAAATGCTTTGATATATATACATATATATATAATTAAAGAAATAATTAATAATTAAGGAAGCCATGTCTCTAACAATAACTGTTTGCCTTGTGGAGTTAAATGAGACATGAAGCTAAGCTCCAGTTAGCTTAGCTTGGCTTAGCATGAAAATAAAAACTTTTTTTTTTTGCAGAATACATCATTTAAGAACATACTGTATATGGGAGTCAGGTGAAGGGAAAGTTGATATTTTTATGAGTACAAGTAAAAATAAAATTGCCTACTGGTACTCATAATAATGGTTTTTTATCAAAAATGAATATGAAGTAATGTCACTGCAATGAAAACCAAAGACAATGTTTTGATTGGTGCAACTGATTACCTGCAATGTGTCCTGACTACCTGCCAAACCACTGAACATAGAAACGCCTTTTTTTCTTCTTTTTCTTAGATGCTTGGGGTTTCCCACTGTTTTTAGTTTAGATGACGGGGAGGAATGCTATCAGCTAGCTAGAACAAGCCTGATTAGCAGGCTTCACCCTGTAACCCTTTAAGGAACTGTTCAGTTAGCAGAAAGACAAGCAAATTACAGCCTTCCACAACTCGCTTTTCCTTTATTTATTTTTCAATCCAACACCACAAAACTGGCCTTGAAAAACTTATTGCCAACTCTTGACAAATGACAACAAAACAACTGTCGTGAATCAAAAGGCAGCTCAAGTTCTGTAGTGAATCAAACTCCTGGTCTGTGATGATCAAACCCTCCCACGATAGAAATAGAAACAGAAAGCCTTTATTGGCATTATACAGAGTACAATGAGATTTAAAGTTGATGATTACATGAATCCATTATATACAGTCTATCGTTATCCTAAGTTAACTATTGGCAACAGAACAATAGAGCAAAAAATGTAACTTCCCTACATGCTTCTCTAGCTTAGCTTCTGAAATGCTGGTTGATTGATTTAGTTAGCAACCTTTTTGCCAAGCTAACCACCTGCTGCCTGTTAGCTTCACACGTAGCATAAAGGCATGAAAATGTCTCATCATCATTCTGTCAGCAATCAAGTGAACACATTTTGAAAATACATACTATAACTTTAAAGGTATTGATTAAATAATAACCCTAATTTGCCTCTGTTTTTTGTTTTCTTTGTTTTGTTTTGTTTTTTTTTTGGGGGGTTTTTTTTTTGCAGTTTAAAATTCTACCCTAAATCATAGCATACTCCATGGCAGAAAAACACCCAACAAAACAAACACAAGTCCTATATGTTGAGTGCACAATAATATTAGCATTACAACACAGTATGACACAGGCCTGTGAGTAATAAGTGGAGTTCATTGAAATGCATCTTTTTGAAGCAGAGAGAGAGCGCATGCTTTCTGTCCAACAGACAAGATGGAGTCACAGCAAGGCAACACCCCGCACCCTGGGAGTCTCCCAGCTGGTGTGACACCAGACCATCTGCAGGCCTGTTTATCCCAAAGAGCTGAGGTGGTCATGTGGAACTTAGTGTATATGTGTGAACGTGTGTGTGTGTGTGTGTGTGTGTGTTTTGCATATTGTTTTCCACTGCAAGGTTTATAAGACTCCAATACTACCGAAAAACAATTATTTGAGCTACAGTGACGATTTCTAAAGAGCTATTTAAAAATACAAAAATTAACAGTATATTAATTTCTCTCTGTATCCCCCAACAATTACGTTCTCATTTTAATACATCCTTGCGTCTAGGAAGGCTGACAGTATCCACATAGTGTGTTATCTGACAGTAATAAAAGCAAAGAGCAGAGTATCACTACCCACACAAGCATTGACATCCTTCACAACATGAAGTGAGAGTGTTTTCAGCATGACTGTGGCTCACAAGGGTGGAATCGCAACTAGCAAAAATCACTTCTGTCTAATCCTCTACGAGACACTCCCTCCCCCTGATTCCTTCAGGAACTATTTGCCACGCCAGGGACTAAGCCATTTATTTGTTACACCAGTCTAAGTGAGATTTAGATTTCACAACGGTCAAAAAAAATAAATAAATAAAAAAATCAGGAACAGCCTCATTCCTCCTAGCTTGACCGTCTGTAGGACCACATTGTGTTCTACTGGGGGGAAACCATGATTGTCAACATGTGATGGTGGAGGCCTGTGTTGTCATTAGGAATTTGTACACTTTAGGTATGTTATCTTTCCAACTAAAAAATTCTGTCTTTCTGACTGGTTTTGATGGTACACTGATATTTATTATGTATTCCTGGAGCCGTTGATGGCCAGCAGCATCCCGAGGCTGAGAAATTGCACTTCATAACATTTTTTGCCATCCAGGAGGATCACTTTACAACTTAACACAAGCTAGCAACTGGACATCAACACAGTTGCTGTTTTAAGCATGCACTGTGGATGATGCATCAAAGAAACCAAACAGGACATTATCAGAGGAAGAGTGAGAAACACAGGTCAATCAGACTAACTTTTACTGGGTGGAGATATCTCAGAGAAGAGACAGGATACAAGATGGATGCCAAATTTCAGTGGATGTGCTATAAAAAATTATATAATGAACTTATACCTCTCTGCACCTGTTGTCACAAATTTGTAATAAACAGCTTTGGGGCTTTTTTTTTTAACAAAAAAAAATAGTTCTTTTTATATTACTGATTTAATTTATTTTTATTTATTTGCTATAATTTATTTATTTATTTTATTCAATTATTTTTATTTATTGTTTTAAATTTATTTCATTTTTTGTTATATTTTAACATATTTGAGTCCTTTTCTTTTTGTCAATTTTTGCCTCTTTTTTTACTGTATTTATTTTATTTTTTATCGATTTGTAAATAAAGTAAATGCATAAACAATGCCAGTGACACCTCATCAGTTTGTCTGTGATCACCTAAAATAAAACAGTGCACCTCTCACGGCCTTGCCCACATGGTAGTCATTGCTCTCAGTTTGTAGAAGAACAGTTTAGAAGAAGAACTGCAAATTTTTCACCTCGGAAAGCAACTTAAATCTCAAAAGTTTCCAACATGTATGACTAAACCATTATTTTTTGGATTTTTTGCATCAGTGTTTGAAGGTAATTCATAGTTTTTTATGGTTGCAAGAACTGTGTGATGTAAATTTCATCTTCCTCACCAGTTCATCCCATGAGGTCACCCACATGTAGACTTTCTTGGAGATTATGCTTAAACGCTTGACAGTAGACATGCCTGATGCTTGGATTGTAGTTACAATAAGTCACAAGATCAGACACATGATTCATCAGCAAATTTGATTGGCTGGCATGCCTGCTGCTTGGAACTGCTGAACTATTCTCTACTTTCCACCATGAGGAATGTTAGCAAAGTGAAGCAATAAACCCTGAATTCAGTTACTGAGACAGAAGATATCTACCCATTGGAAAATAATTAAAAGTGAGATAGTTGATCCTCAAAACCTGAACTTCTGAATACCACCCAACAGCTGAACACGTCAGCTACTCAAGCATCGGGATAAACATCTGTGTTTTCTTAAACACAACATACCAGACGAAGAGACAAGGAGCAATAAAACATGATTTTCATGAGAGACCTTACAGAATAACTCCTATCAACCCAAAAAATATACTGCCAACCAATTACAAGGCCGTGAACAGTATGTTTTTGAGCAGCTGACCCAAAATATAGCATGTATATGAAACCATGTACGTTCACTCAGCCCTATACATCCTAAATATCCTGCAATCAAGACAAAGAAGGACAAAGTGTAACTGTCAGCTGTAGAAGCGACGCTGCATATTGTCACTAGACCTGCAGTAAAACTTTCTAAAATAATGGAAACATATAATCATTAGCATGTAGCTCAAAGCCAGTCACACTTCTCTGATATCAACCTTACCAGTTAGGAAGTAACCCTGAATCAAAACCACCTGCTGGTGTATAAATGAAACAAACGAATGGAAATTAGAGGCAATTAGCAAGACAACCCCTATAAAGGACTGGGCACAGACCCTTTCCCTGTCTCTATCCTTTCTGGTTGATATTTGGTCATGTTTGCATTTTTCCAGTGCCCTCGCCAGTAGAGTTAACATGAGGCAGTGTCTGCAACCCACTGAGGCTGCCCAGCTAGTGCATCTCATCCAGGATGGCACATCAATGCACGCTGTGGAGGAAGGTTTGTTGAGTGTCCCGGCCCAGTGTGGGAGCTGCAGGACCGCTATCTGCTTCTTTGTGCAAGGAGGAGCTGGAGAAGCACGACCAGAGCCCACAAAATGACCTCCAGCAGGCCACTAATGTGCATGTGGCTCAAAGTGTCAGAAACAGACTCCATGAGGGTGGTATGAAGGTCCACATGTGAGGCTTGTGCTCAGACACACATGCACCATTTTTTTATCTAACAAAGGGATAAAAAAAACTGCTCAGTATTCTGGTTCAAAGACAACTTGTATTTATTATTTCATTATACTAAGTTGGGAAATTTGCTTTCTGTTTTTACCTCATGCTGGTTCCAGTAGGAGCAGTGGGCTCCTCCCAGATTCCGATGCCCAGGAAGCAGTTGGGGGGTTAAGGGTCTTCCTCAGGGGCCCATTGTTGTCCATGTTCCTAGCTAGTCCAGGGTCTTGAACCTGGGTCCTCTGGATCCTAACCCACCTCTGTAACCACCGTTTACATTTTGACATAATCAGACTGAGACACGAACACATGACAGGTTTGGCTACCGAGGTGTTTGATGATGTGGTATACCTACCTACCACTGTTGTTAGCTTTTGTTTCAATAAATTGTTGCAGATGAAGGATTTACACCTGTATGTTTCTGCTTAATCATACATCAATGATAAGTGGAGCATGAACTTTATCCATGAATTTTACTCTAAAGTTGAATGTACCTACATTTATAAGCACAATAAAAGGTTAATTTCACTGTATCTGACAGTTTACTTGGAGCTTTTAGATTACGTAGTTATCATTTATGAGCCTTTAACAAGTTCCATGTGTGATAAGGTGGATATGTTTGTTCAGCCTTTGTGTTCTCTGTGTGCATCGCTATAAACTCAAAAGGGAGGAGCATCAACAGTCATAATCCTCCCTTGGCTTTTAAATGATACGGAATAGCACAAGACTTGATAAATGTTTGCTTTATCATGCACCATATCTGCCTTAAACAAATAAACCGGAGGATTTATAGTGGCAGAGGTTCACTTCGGTACAGAGACAAATGGCTCGAACTAGCTGTGAGGAAGCCAAACATCTAGTCTGGAGGCTCTCAACAGATCCAGAATACAGTACACAAGCTGTGTATTACCACATATGTAGATTGGAAGATCAATTTTACCCTCGAGCTAGCCTCATGACACAGAATGGCAACTCCCACCATGTGGCTATCAGCGTTATCAGCTTGTGCACAGGCCCAGTCACTGGAAAAGTCAGCCGGTTAAATATTAACCGAAGTCAGCATTTCAGAGCTGATAAATAAAGTCCACATCCAGCAGATCATGTTCAACTGTAGTTTTATTTTATTAAAAAGACCAGGGTGCAAATATGAAATTAAAAAAAATAAAGACAAGCATATCATTTTTAAGCATTTAATACAAACTTAACAATATAAACTATTTCAGTCCCTCTTAACATGTAAGACACTGACTCAAAATACTTTGTTATACCGTATTTTTTTCTTTGTCAAGTATTGCACAATGTAGGTACAAAATTAATATTCATACGATTACATTTTTGTCCATAGTATAGCAAAATCTTTAACCTCTTAACAGAAAATACAATTCATCTTTCAGAAAAAGCAACTATTCCTACATTTGAATTCCACCACTAAAGGTATACTCTGTACATAATCTTCAGAATAATTGATGTTTTTTTTTCTTTTTTCCTTTCAAAGATGGATTTATTTAACAATTATCTTTAAAAAAAGAAAAATAAGGAAAAGCTGCTGCAGCCATCACAGATCACTGGAGTAGTAAAAAGATATAAATGCAACACCATGTCATAGAAACAATATATACTCTGATATCTTACAAACTCTGTACTAAATTAAATTATACAATTAGAAAAAGACCAAGTAACCCCACTTAGTAGTGCCAATTCATAAAAATCAGCCTTGTCTTACCACCTGTAAAATACTGTAAGAGGCCAAAACTTGAAGCTTGTTTTTTTTTTTTCCTTTTACATTTTTTTGGGAGTAGTTTCTTAAAGTAAAAAAAGAAAAAAAAATGTGCTTGGTTGGCAAAAAAAGAAAAAGAAAAACAATGATGCATGTTGAATTATAGTTACCAAGCTTGGATGTGTTTGTACAACAAGCTTTTAGTAGAAACAAACTCAAGGGGGCGCAGTAAAAACACCCTTGGGCACATGCGCTTCACTGATTAAACGCCAAATCCTCCAGTCCAGTTTCTAAGTGTGCGTTTTTTGTTGTTTTTCCTTCTCTTTGAGCCACCGTCATTCATAAATAGCATGTTGGTAAGTTAGTTAGCCATGACTGGCTGGAATTGCTGGTTAGAATACTGCATGTTGCTCAGACTGAAGTTGAGACCATCCATAAGGGACTTGTCGTTGAGGCTTCCGTAGGCTGCAAACATGTCAAAGGCATTGTTGTACTGCAGTGGGCCGAGCCCCAGGGAGCCCTCCCCGGGGAACACGGCTCCAGGGCTGGACTGACCCTGGAGGCTGGGAAATACAAACTCCTTGGCGTTGGGGGACAGAGCAGAGGCCTTCTGCTGCTGCTGGCCCAGGCCCAGCCCGTAGAGTGAGTGCATGGATGTGGACATGGCTTTCTGCTTCAGTAGAGTGTTGACATTCAGACCCAGGTTATTGGTTGGGGAGGTGCGGGCCACCTTGCTGTTGCTGCTGCTGCTGCTGTTATTGTTGTTGCCGTTGTTACCGCGGCCGTTGCTCTTCATCTTAGTGGAGCCAAATTTAGTGGCAGCGAAGGTGGCAGTAGTGAAGGTTAAGGGCTGGGTGGAGCGTGGCATGAACGATGGGCTCACAGCAGCAGACTGCCCAAAAGGAGGGGAGGGGGAGCTGGACTCAGAAGAAGCCCCGACAGGGTCGCTGATTGGCATGAAGACCTGGGCCTCAGGATTAAAGCTGTTCTTGATCTCCTTGTCCAGCTCTGACCCGTTTTCATTGTTATCATCCACATACAACACCTTGACTGGTCCCTTCTCCCCAATCTGGTAGGAAACCTCAAAAGGGTCAATCCACACACTAAGGTCCTGAGGGAGATTATTCCGGACATCTTCGATGTCCAGTCCGCTCTCTTTGGCTGCCTGCTCCACCACAGGATCCACCTTCTCCCCTACATGGATGCATCTGTACCCCGACCCTTTGTACGGCTTATCCGGATACCAGTGGCCTTCATACTTTTTCTTCAGCTGCCTCTCAAGCTCTTCGCCGAAGATATTCACACGTCGTCTGGGGAGTTTGTTGTACAAATAGGAAATAATAAAGTTGAGTGCTACTTGGATTTCAAGCTGCATAGCTGCTTCAGTGACAATGGGGTTCCTTCTACCTTCAGAGTTGCTTTTTCTCAGCATAAAAAAAAGAAAAAAAAACTCCACAGGAAGCAGTTCTTCACAAAATGAATATCCCCCCTGCAGAGTTGGGTTCAAGATCTGAAATGAAATAGAAAAGAGGCAAGGAAATATTAAAATGTGATCAAACAAACTGATTAATGTTACTTAATCTCAATTAAGGACGAAATTCACTCTGCAGAGCTGCATCTAGGCTGTACAACATCAACAGCTATAAATAAACACAGGCCACTGACTCAGATGGTGTCAGCAGTGCGTGTTCCCCAGCGGTCTAGTGTGACAGATAAACGCTCCCATGGCTGACCTCTGAGAGGGCGGTGGATCTAATGGCAGGTGTCAATAGTCAGATTTACGACTGCCTCACACTGGCACACGGACATGTTTAGACAAAACTCCTCGCTCGTGCATCGCAGTGAAAAACTGAGTTCATTAACCGAACCAAGCAGGTTGTTCTAGTGCTTTCCTGTGCGACTGTGCTACAGTAGGCTGGGCGTCACGTACGAGCTCGCGACGAGAATTGCAATTACATAATCACCATTCAAAGTCTGACCACGACCGTGAAGAGAGTCGCTTTATTTCGCGACGACACTGTCAGAGGAAAACATCCATAACGACCACCATGCTCTGTGCTTCCATTTGCTTTGCAAATTAATGAAGGGTGGGAGCAGAAACGTAGCAAGCTAGCCATCTAGACGCCATACTATCAATGTTTAGCTCGAACGTCTGCTTATTAGTGTTTCTCCTGATTACAGTGTGAACAAATGATACATATATACGCAAACGGTTAGCCAACTGTATGTTTGCTTAACTGACTGTCAACGGCTAAAGTATAAGCAAGACAAATGTATTTATTCGAGCTGACAACCACCTTAGTCGTACCAAGCTATGTAGCATTTTAAATAGCTCGTTGGTTACAGACTTAATATTCTGAAAGCATTGTTTTTCTTTAGTATCCGAGATTAAAATTATTTTTACAGACATTAAAGGAAACAATGTACAACTGTTTCCGCTTGTCGACGCTATATTAGTATTTACTTACAAAGAAATGCGCAGCAGGTCGTTCTAGATCCGCCACAGTCTGCTCCAAGAAATGTTAAGCTCGTACAGCTCCTAGTGTCACTTTCTAAAGGACATGGAAAATATTGAGTCGAGTATGTGGCTGATCCAGGCGATTTTGCGTCAGTGAGGTATGATGAATCCGACGTTCAGGTTTCCAAACTAACTCCCCACAGCCTGGGAGTTTTTACAACTCTGCCCTTTAAAACTTGGGTTGGTTTGTTTTTATAGTAGTCCTCCGCCACGGACACCGAGGAGGTGGTGATGCGGCTCGCAGAGGTCAACACCCAGAAACGGTCTCCTATTGGCTAGGTACTGCTTCGTCATCAGCTGCCACGACAACTCAAGCTGTGATTGAACAATTTTGTGCTCAATCAAAGTTAGGTTTGTATTTACGGTTGTGGTTTGCCTTTCATGTGTTTTGGACTACTTTATTGGTCAAGGTTTTAGATAGAAATATGCATTGAAAGCTTCATCACAAAGCGTGAACCCTTAGATGTTTCTGAAAAAAGTCTGAAACCATTATGGATATGTGGGAGAGAGCTGACATGTCTCTTTTTATGTGGTTTGTGTGCACATATATGCATGGCAAAGACTGAACCAAAACCATGTTGTAATTATAATCCTTAGCAACCTGCTTAGCAATTCTACATGTCAGCTAGTGACAAGCCTGAAAAGAAACAATATATGACTCCACACTTTCCTCTACAGGGTTAACCAGTTACCAGAGCTACATATCCTCTGTGGCGGAAGGATACACTTGTCAGTGGTTGTGTTCCTTGCTCCTGCCAATGACATTTTAATGTTCCGTGTATCAGCTGTAGCTGTGTGTCTAAACCTTTCCTAACAGCATTTTCTCCCTGACAGTAGTGGATGTTTTTATGATGCAGCCCAATTTTCATCTCTCTCTAAACAACCCATATCTTATTAATGTCATCAATGCAAATCTCATGTTGTTTACATGTGATTTAATGTATTTAAGTTCCCTGTCTGTTGAAAATAAATTGGATCTGCACTGCTTTTCTGGTGCCTGCATATTAATTATTTGTTTTGAGCATTTTTGCAGTGCCGAAGTAAAAGCCCTCTCCTGTCAGACCCAAGGTGTTTGATGGCACAGCCTGTTCTCTTACCTAACATGGACTTCCCAAAGCCTGTGTTTGCACAATAAAAACAAAGTCACATGAATTATACAGTTGTGAAGGAGGGGGCAGAGCAGGAGAAGAGGGGTAGTGAAGGCAGACTGTCCTTCAGAAGGAGGTGGAGTGCTATCAACGTCATATGCCTTGTCTTTGAATACTAGCTGTGATCTGATGTATAGGAGAACTTCCGGCTACTCACACAGAATCTCTGGAGGGAACAGCAGAGGAGTCAGTATAATTTCACAAGTGTACATGATCTCAATCAATAATAATTCATTTAGATGGTGTGTTTTAAGACTTTGATTCCTCAATACAAACCAATTGCAGATATGATAAACTGTATACATTCATATTCCCTTTCTCTGCCCAGTTACAAATGAACATAAACATCCAAACAGCTATGCCAGTGATGATAGGAAAACGGAGGCAGTTTTACACAGTCATTGCTTTATATACTGACAGGCTCACTTGAGCAAAATATAAAGACAGGAGGGATTTTGCACAGCTAAAATTCATAGTGGCCAATGGCACTTAGAGTAATTTGAAATAAATAATCTATACATTAAAGGTGCAGCATGTGACCAAATCTAATGTCAGTGACAGAAAAAAAAAATATCATTTAAAAATTGTGTTTCTATTTGAATGCTACTAAAAATAACCGTTACATACATATTACATACTACATACATGGCAGCTGCCATATTTGTGCTCCAATTTTTCTACGGAGTCTCTGAATGGACAAACAACTCTGTCTGAAAGTAAGAACCTCTGAGCTTTGTAACTTCAGTATCAGCTTTGTTTGATAAGTGCTAGGTTAAGTAAGACCTTAAAGGGACCATAAAAGAAGACAGTACATGTGTATGCAATGCTGAAATAGTTACCTGTAGCACAGAAATCACTGCACGTGAGGCCTATACATCTCCGTTACCTGGGTTGACTTACCCAGGCGTTCACGGTCCTGATAAGCAGTACTACGAAGCTGGTTATCAACTCAGTAATTCAAGTCAGGGTTTTCCAGTGTTGATCAGTGTGTGGTCACATAAAAGGGGTGGAGTTCACAGCATCTGACTAATCACTGACATGGAAAACCCTGCAGCGTACCCTACTTTACCATGGAGGAGCAGACAATTATTTTTTAAAAATATGAAGACTCCAAACACATCATCCAGGCCAAAATCAACACTGTTGCTGCATCAACAGCCAGGAAGGAATGCTGGAAGAAAACTCCATATTATAGTTATAGTTATAAGAGGAATCATCTCTGGATTTGGGAAAATGATGAAGGCCTGTTTTAATTTCTTTAACCTCCTTAAAGTATGAGTATGAAAGAACTTTGACCACTGACAGCCACCGTCCATTCAAAGCGGTTCTTGGTATTTGAAGTAATTTCTATGCCAGTCTTTACCACTAAATGTCAGTACTTCTCACACACTCTACCTTTAAATAACAGCTAAATCAATGCTCATGTTACAAATTTGTGACCAATTGCTTATTTTTTATTTAATTTCCTTATATTTTATTAATTTATTTACCATTATCTATGTATCTATTTTTACAATTATTTATTGTTATCGATTTATTTGATATTAAATCATATTTTATGTTGTTCCAGTCTTTTTCTTTTTAAAAATAATTTTTCCTGTTTTTATTTTGCTTTTCTGTTATTTTGTTTTTATATAGTTACGGAGTTAACCCATATAGTATAAATTCTGTGTTTCATTCTGATTTAGCAAAATTAAAAAATATCCTATCTCTATAGTACTTTAAAATGCATTCCTATCATAGCCAGAGGGCTGCAGGATGCTGGAAGCACAATGGAGAGTTTTTCCAGCCTCCAGATTGAGTCTCAGCAGGGGTGAGAGATGAGTCCCCCCACCTATGAGGAGCTTGTGTGATGGATGACCCAGGCACAAACTAAACACACCATGGGGGCCTTGGAGACACACCAAGGCCACCCAAGCAGAACAGGCTTTTCTTTTTCCACTCAAAGCACAGGAAATGTGCAACTATTACCAAATATTGTGTCACGTTTCACTTTGCACCAGGCTGCCTTGCCTAGCGAGGTTTACGCCTCATCATCTCTGCAAGAAATTCCAAGCAGGTTCATTGTTATTAAGCTGTGCATACTCACTAAGTATCTCAACTCTCAACTCAACTCAACTTTATT
>CM047995.1:23563699-23574835 GCA_026261665.1 Melanotaenia duboulayi | reverse complement strand
TGTTAGTTCTGGAGGCGGATAGGTGGAATAACAGTCCCACACCACGCTTAACAATGACTTATTTGTTTTTCTCCACCAGAATGTGGGTCTGTTGCATGGTGGACGTTTCCTCCTGCTGTTGTGAGTCTGTCTGGGATCTGGAGAAAAATACAGCTAATGAAGTGAGATGCTTAAGCATGACTCATGCAAAATGTTTCTGTAAAGTCAGTTCACATTGGCATTTTTCACCTCTCGCTTCACAAAGCGGTGAAATCCTTCTCTTTCTTCTCTGGCTTTGTAGCTTCACAGAAGCTCAAAAATTCCCAGATGTGATTCAAGGATTTTAATACTTACGCAGGATGAAATTAAATTCAACATCAAACAACATGCACTTCCCTTTGCTTCCTTTTCAAGAAATCCTGATTTGTAGAAACTATTTTTTGGCACACTAAATTAATTGAATCGCCACAAAAGCTGTGCTCATGTGAACATGCCGTGCTGTATTCATTTCTTTTGGTTATTAGACTAACAGAGAACTCTGGTGTAGTTATTATACCTGTTTCTTCGCGCTGGACTTCAAAGCCCAAATGATGTTCAGAAAGATGATTTCACTCTCTCACGTCCCACATGTGCACCTCCTTGGTACGATAAGTCCAGAATCTTAATTTGAAAGGAAAAAGCCTCTTTTTTATTACTCTTTTTATCTCCAGGTAATGGCAGCTCAGGTGGTTCTTTTTTAAGCCGACCGTGTCTTTCATTCGAAGGTGAACAACTGTAATTTACACAAACACTTAAGTAAATAGGCTCCTATGACAAACTACCGACACTCATATTTCCTGCAATTCTTTAATGAACCTCTTGCCCTTTTAAAGACAGATTCACTTAATCTTCTTTTTCTTTGTACCAGTGTTTTTTGACCTCTGGCAAAGTGCAGCACCATAAATCTGTATTTATGAAGGAAACAAAATAAAAGATTTGCATTCCAATAACAACAGACCATACTATGGTTGGTGTTAATGTTTTTTGTTTTTTTTTTAGAATAGAATAGAATATAAATTCTTTATTAATCCCTTTGGATAGTCCTCAGGGAAATTTGGGAATTTTACTGTAAATAGTTATATTATCTCTGTGTGTATAAACTGCCCCATTCTGAATTTCTATTAAGCAGTAGTGTTGTCCTACTGTTTATCTCATTGTTTAGACCTTTATGGAAATAACTACCGTTATCTTTTACTGTCATTAGTGTAGTTTTGGTCCAATAGCAGGCAGCTGTCTTTATGGAAGATCAGAAATGCTGTGTATAAATAAATAAATACATTCTCAAATATATCTTCTAATACAGAAATTAATAATTATATGATTTTGTATTTAGTTTATTTATTTTTGCTATTTATGTTCTATCAGGACTGGTCATGCACTGAATGGTGGTGTGTTTACAAATTTAGGTTTTATTTGTAGGTTACACAAGCCTCATTTAAACACTGACACGTGAAGTAGAGAGAGATTGTATATTGTTATAGTTATATAAACATTGTATCCATCCGTCCGTCCGTCCTTGCGTCCATCCATCCATCCGTCCATCCGTCCATCCGTCCTTCCCTCCATCCGTCCGTCCACTTATCCAAACTTGGGTCCCAGGTGCAGCAGCTTAAAGGTACAGTGTGTAAGATTCAGATTCAGATTCAGATTCAGATAACCTTTATTTGTCCCACAGCGGGGAAATTGCAGCGCAACAGCAGCAAAAGACACACAATAGACAGCAGGTGATACAATTTAATAGGATAATAAAAAGAAATGTAAGTACTTAAAAATAATAAAACTAAATGAAATAGTTAAATAAATGACTAAGTGTAATAAAAAGAAAATTACTAGTCAGTAAAAAAGAATTACTCACATCTAGTGGTAAAGTTACACATAGAAATTACTTCAAGCACAGCTGCATATAGATGGTGGCCATCAGTGGCCAAAATTCTTCCAGCCATAAATATGTTTTCATGTGTGAGTGGGTCCAGTGGTCCAGTGGTCTCAGGTACTTCAGCACTGTACTGTCTTCTTCTGGTCCTTTTTAAGGCACTGCTTATTGCAAACACTGCGCTAGCACTTATCAAACAAAGCAGATATTAAATTTTAAAAGTTTAGAGGTTCTTACTTCACATGCAGAGTTGTTTGTCCATTCAGAGACACCGTAGAAGAAATGGTGATAGAAAATATGGCAGCTGTCATGTATGTGGACCTGTGGCAAGTAGATATAAATGGCTCATCCTAAGAGAATAAAACCATAACATTTATTTTAGTAAAATTATTTGATAACAACAGAAAAAACATTTTTAATTATTTGTTACATTTTTGTGCCATTGATCTTTGATTTTGTTGAGCAGAGAAGTCCAGATTTCCCTTTGCTCTGCCACTTCTTTCAGCTCCTCCAGAGGAATCCAGAGAGAATCCTGAGATGAGACGTAGTCTCCAATATGTCGTGGGTCTTCCTCTGAGCCTTGTCTCGGTGGGATGTGGGAGACATCCTGACCAGATGTCCAAGCCACTTTAGCTGGCTCTTCTTGACGTGGAGGATCACTGGCTCTACTTTGAGCCCCTCAGAGCTTCTTACCCTATCTCTCGGGGAAACCCCAAACATCCCACAGAGGAAACTCATTTCCGCTTCACCCTTTTCCAGCTGAGGACCATGGTCTTGGATTTGGAGGTGCTTATCTTCATTGCAGCCACTTCATGCATAACTGTGAACTACTCCAATGTGTGATGGAGATTTTGGCCCAATTAAATAAATAGGACTCCATCATCTGCAAAAACCAGAGACCCAGTCCTGAGTCTACTAAGCTGGAGCCACTTAAAATTGACCATATGTAGAATTTCTTTCATTATAACATTGAAACACTGAAAACCTGCAGGACTGCAGCCTTAGTGGGACTGAACTGAATAGTTATACCCTATAGATGGTGGGATCTTCAAAGTCTTCACAGTTATGTTGAGGAAATTCTTCTGAAATTGTTCCACAATTTTTAGACACAGTTTGATGAAGATTGGTGAATCTTTGTCTAGTTTTGCATACGAGAGGCTCTGCCTCTCTGAAATGCTCCTTTTATGCCCACTCATGTTACAATGTGACCCATTGGCAAATAACCAAATTAGTTGTCTAAGGCTCCATAATTCAAGTTCAATTTATTGTAGTCAAATTTAATCAAATTAATTTTATTAGCATTTATATAATGCACTTTATAAAAAGTTGTCTAGCTAAAGAAACCAGGGGATTGCCTTGAATCTTTACTTCCAATTCAAATCAAATCAAATCAAATCAAATTTATTTGTATAGCCCTATATCACAACAAGTTGTCTCAGAGGACTGTACAGAAGATGTATATATGAACAATAAACAGAAGAACAGAATTGGGCCCTATTCTGAATATGCACAGGGTGATGGGACCTACAGAAAATTTCAGATTAATAGATTGCAAAAACATATTAGTACAATGGTAATTAAATGCCAAGATCCCTTGAATTGTCAAAGTGTAATCTTATTGTCAGTGCAGCTGTAACAGTCCTCTGTAGAAAAGTTCCCTTCAACAGGTGAGTGTAAACAATGTTTTTGTACATATCCTGCAATGGCCTTTACTGGAAAAATAAATGTGATCTTGCGTGTTTTCTTTCTTTGTTACTCAAATGCTGTCTTAGCCATAGAAAAGAGCTTATCAGCTTTGTAGTGACAGAGATCTAAGGTTACACTTCACATTGAAGTTTACAGCTTCACGCAAACATGTACGAGTACCGTTTTATTCATTGAAATGAAAGAAGTCATGGTCTGCAAATGTTCCACTGTCATAATAAAAGCATCCTCAAAGTTACTGATCTGCATCTTTATTCAGGAAAAAACATCTAAAACATATGGAAAAAAGAGATGTTTTACAGTCAGTGCTCCTGTGTCAGGAGTGCGTGGAGGTCAGGTGCTATGTGCTGCTTCCTTTTGAGCTGTTTACAAATGCTGTGGCAGGCAGGGGGAGGCTACCATGCTCCTTTTCACACCACTGCCTGGAATGTCATTAATATAAGCGATGGTAATGCCCCACCCATCCTTCTGCCTCCCCACACACACTTACACCTACATGCATGGGCAAACACACATTTCACTAGCTGATTTATTATCTGCAGAAGGGGATGGAAGTGGGGTTTATGTGGAATACTGAGCACATACAAAGCATGTTGTACCCAGTGGTTTCATATTTGAGCCAGGTTACAGTGTTTTGACCCCTGGAAAGATTCATATCAAGCCATCTGGAGGGGAAGGAAGGTTACACAATAGGGATCAGCTGTGCTCCTCCTATTTAAATACCATTCTGCTCTGCTATTTGGTTTCATGTCAGAGGATTATGTTTAGCATGCCGGCTGCTGTGTCATGAATCAGACAGCAGAACAGAACAGCTTAATAGCACAGCCATGGCACGGAGACAAGATCACTACGTGTTTTTCTGGCTCACACAGAGATCTACATGGCAGTGCCTTGCAGTCAGATTGACTTTTTGAGAAATTCAATTACGCTCTGAAATGAACAGCCAGTGCTTGTGGATAGAATGGGTTTTCGAGCGAGAGCCATCTATTGCTGTAGGAATGTGCCACATATCCATGAATACCGAATGAAGTGTGCTACAGTAAGCGGGCTGTCCCCGTCACTGTGATTTGTATTTTTACCCCCGCCTTTCTCTGCTCTTCTTCCATTTGGACTGTAACCTTCTCCCCCGCACCCGCTGCACACTCCTTAAAACATCTCTCCGTCTTTCTCCTCTCATCTGTGGGGGTGAGACACTTATGTGAACGTCATGCATCATCATGATTTGGATATTGACAGGAACGTGTGCACTTAGAAGCTTAAAGGCATCCTTAAAATGCAGCCTTTCCAAATCAGTGTATGCAGAGCCAGGTTTTTAAACAGATCCTCCATTGAGAAGCCTTCAATTCTGTTTGCCAGAAATGATGTCAATGTAGTCATGGCAACTATTCTTACACATTACCCCATGCTCTTCACACAGTTTGAGTAGCACTCAAGTGCTATTTTTCTGACAAATGTCAGCTCTCATCTCCTAAATGGCAATGAGGCTTATTTTTTTCCTTCTTTTCTTTTTTTAAACTGTCAGTATCCAAAAAAGCTAAGCCGGAAGAGTTTTGAATGTGCCACAGAGACAAATGTGATTGCTTTGATCTGGCTTTGTAAACAGCTGACCAGGGTGAAAGGGAATAATGAGCCTGAAATCATGATCACTCACAGAGAAAGGGTAATGATGGGTGTAACTTTCTTAACTCTTCTCATTATATGTTTTGCAAAATACCCTTGTGTGAACTCAGATGGCACCTTCTCCATAGAATTAATAGCTATTGGCTATCAAGAAAAGTGGTAGGAAATAGATATGAGGAGTGCTGGGGTGTATTGTCTGTAGGCCCTAATCTTCCCCCAGCACCACCAAGAGCAGCAGTGCATGCTCTCTGGTTCAGGGAGCTGACACAGTCCTGCTGGAGTAATAAGAGAAGGTGGAGCAATATTTCGCTGATGGATGTCCTTTGATAGAATACGCAGAAAGGTGATAGGCTGGGGAGAAAAAGAACGAGAACACAAAAAAGAGCCTTGATGCAGAAAAACAAGTGTTTCTGAGGGCTGCTGTTAGTGTGTGCAACTGCATCAGCAGCTCAATGCTGTAATCTCCGGGGAGGGAGGAAAGAAAGTAATTGTGACATTGCTTTTTGGCTGGGAATTGCTACACAGTGCAATTCAGCCCAGTAATCAGAAAGCGTTGGGGTGAATAGCCAACACGGTCAACTCAGTCAATTCTGTGAGTTTAGATGATGAATGGAAATAGCAAAGTTTAACTGCAGTACACCTGAACGATAAAGAAATGATTATCTGAGAAACTCTGATTGTTATGTTCCGTATTTGAGAGGGAGGTTTTGTTAAGTTAGATGTAGTCCTTTACAATTATCCCTAAAACCTGGTGATAGTGTGAACACATAAAAATGGCATTTACCTACTGTGCTGGTATCAAAAGAAAAGGATATAAAAAAAAAGTTATCTGTATGGAGTTATAATATGTCAAAATACCATTTGACTACTAAAAATGTGTTTATCTGGCATTTCTGACTATTATTACATAAAAAGGTTAATAGCTCTCATGTCAGTAAACAACACAATGTGCTAGCGGAAAGTGACAGTTAGCCTAACTTGAAGTAAATTGGGATAAAAAGAAGTTTTGAAATGCACCTACTGTACCAGCAACTCTAAAAACTAACCTATCATATTTTTGTTTATTTCTTTCAAACCTCACTTATACTTACTTACTTATACTAAGCTTGGATAACCAGCTTAGCTAACAAGGTCCAGATATTTTTCCATGCACTTTATATAAAAATACATATACAGACTGGTTTTAAAACTTAATGGAGAAATGCTCTAAATTGTTGCTTGACACAGGTGCTAAAAAAGTTTCTGTCTCAAAGAGACTTCCATATAAATACCATCAATAATTTTCAATAAATATTTATTAAACTGTACCCTCAGATGATGGTATCATGGCTCATTTAACTCTTTGAATAATTCTGCTGCAAGTTATTTCTTTCAAATGAATGTAAACCAGAACAGGAATGGTTTAAGAGGGCGTTAAGTTGCTTTTTTGTTTGATAGATGGTAACTTAGCAGTCATACTAATCTTGGCTAACCAGCTCCAGCATCCACTGACTTTATTCGTTGACATTAGTTTTAAAGCTTAATGTAGAAATGCTCTAAAGTTCAGCACCTCTGATAGCTGCTTTGTACAGCTAGTAAAAGATTTCTCTTTCCAAGAACCATTCATAAAAGACCATCAACAAGTTTTATTGAATATTTAGTCCATAAATTGTACCCTCAGATCATGGTATCAGTGGCTCATTTTTTAATCAGTGTGCTTGTGGTCCTCATATATTAACTCCAGTATTAAATTAAATGTACTCTAGACTAATTTAAGGATGTAACTGGTATGATTATAAATCCACTGTCACGTTCAGCTTTTTCAGACTGTTACTCTGATTTGATAAAATTCTGAATTCAGCTATATCAACAATGATCTCCAATAGAGAGCGTTAGACGTATCAGATTTTTTTTCCCACACAGACAGTGGTATTGTAGCTTCCAGTAATATGGTGTACACTTCAGTTACCATCAAATGCTTGTATACAAGGATGGGCACGGTGGTCCAATCAAATGATGAGTAGCTCAACTAATCTGTGCATGAAACTGGTCGGACTTTTGATGTTATGTTTTTATTCAGTTTTTTCTGTGAGTAATTCTGACTCATCCTTAAGTAAATAGAACCAACAGACCCTCAAGGGATTCTGATATCCAAGATATGAATTTTTTTATGCATTTATTATGCATTATTATTTATGCTATGAGAAAATGCAATGTGTGTGTTTTTTCCACACATAATGAATTCTCTGTGTGAGTTAGACAGGTTTAAAATGCTGCATAATAGAGACTTTACGCATCTTTTCATACCAGTGTTGGACCTGAAATCAGATTTTAAAAATGTATTTCAATTCTACATTTTCTCTACATTGACTTGGTTTACGGAGCAAACACATGCTCACAAAAAAACAAAGAAAAAAAAAACTCTGACATCTTGCTCACTGCTCATGAGTGTGATAAGCCTCTAAGTAAACTGAAATTTGACCTTAGTGGGTCACCGTCATTTACGGTTTATCTCTCACCATTTCATTTGTCCCCTTGTTACGCCACCTTCAGTGTGCACAATGCACAAAGCCATTCAAGGCCGCTCGCCATAATACAGCTGAGCTGTGTCAATCCCACAAAGCTGCCGATGTTAGGAAATATCCACTGCCGAGTGGGACAAAAGTCTCCACACCAACAGCATAACTTAAACTGCAACAAAGAGAAATTCCTGCATCCTGTTTACAAGTATAATAAGATTAGTAGTACTTTACAAGACACACTATTGATAGTTGTTTTTACAAATTATTAATGGTGTAACTCCAAATGTGTCCTTGTGAAATCAGTTACCCTCTTTGGTAAATGTTTTTTCAAGCCATGGTTCTGGATGTATGTGTGCTCACAGCTATTGGTCCAGACATTAATAGCTCAATAATTAAAGAAAATTTCTGCATTTCAGGCCTTCAACACATTCCAGCAAAAATTTGCCACATTTTAATGTTTCCAGTTTTCCAGTTTTTTCACAATACTTATAAGATCTATTGGTATTCCAGCCTCTGGCAATGAAACTTGTTTTGGGTGGTATTTCTTGATCATTCGTCCTGTGACGATGTGATTTTAGCTCAGTGCTAGCTACACAGGGAGACAGGCATCTAATGAACTTGGTCATGACGTTATCATATTTAATGTGTGATACCAGTTGAATCGTACCAGGGTGAAAAGTATGTTTTATGAGCTGATGAGGTAAAAATGGACTGTTTACTGTATTGAAGCTGTAGCAACAGCATGCAGGGGAAAGTGGACGTCACTGAACACGCTGCTTTTACCAATGACAAAGTCATCAGTCTGCTGGTTTCTTGATCCTGGCTTGATGTATCCAGGCGCACACTGATGTGGGGCTGATCTGCTTCTGTTTGATGTCTGAATAATTGAAGAGAAACATTACCGTGTTGACAAAGACAGATTACATACCAGATTTTTACAGCCCCAGGTCAGCCAGATTGGCTTATTTATGTGATTTAAATTCTCAACATATTCTCCATTAAGGACCTGTCAGGATTACAGGTAGTCCAGTCAAGTACCTGTAAACTCTTCCTGTACAGCCGTCACAGAAATATAAATGAGTTTTTACAACACCAGTACAAACCCATCACATTGCCTGCTTTTTGGGCTAGTTGTTGGGAAAAGCCTGGATTGGTTGTTTGGTCTTTGCTCCAGGTCACATGGCATCCTTCTCTCCATAAAAATCTTGAATACGATTGATGTTACCACAGTGCATGTTTGAACTGTGTGACTGTTCACTCCAGATGCTTCCAAGTCCAGAGAAGTTGACAGCTCTTCTGAGCAAGGTTACTGTAACCCTTTAAAGCCTGACCTAAGAAACAATGGGGAGAAATATCCGATTTTTTTCATATGAAGTCTTTTATTTGGCCCTTTAACAAAATGTAAAAAATAATTAACAAAAATCATTTTTATGTATTTACATGATATGTCAAAATTCTGGTAGTACCTGATCCTATTGTTATTGTATCTATCAGGGGCAGAAGACAAGTATCAGATTGTGCACAACAGGGTTTTGAACCAAGTGTTTACCATAAAATGTACTGTATGTAAACTGTATGTATCAAATATGATACATACACCATTACAGAGATACGGTTTTCTATTTTGTAGAGTAAAGATCTAAAACCTACATTTTTCTTGCTGGTAATTACACATATGTGGGATTTTATGGCTGCCTCGTGTATTTTGGTCTGTTTGAAGCGTTCTTCTTTGAAGCATCATTAAAAATGATGGAACATTTTGAGGACAAGCTCACTGACCAAGTATGAAAATACCCACATCTTTATGATGTAACACTGCTGCTGCACAGTGGCAAATATGGTTGTCATAACAGCTGGAGCAAGATCAGAACTACTTTAGAAGTTGCTGCAGAAACATGCATAACGAGGGGGAACAAGTCTAAGACCATTATGTCCATAGACTGAAGAAAAGATGATGAGAAATGGAGTGGGGATAGTGCCGCTGGGGTGTTTTGTCCACCAGTTATTAGACGACTGTGACTCTGTCAACTACTGATCTACTGAGACTAACTCCCTACAAAAAATTACTTTCAATAAAGCAGGTGGTTGCATATGCAAACATGAGCTTAAACTATATTCTCAGCCTATGAGACAGTTGTGAATCTAATTAACTGTGGAGCTTTCACACAGTGATCTCTTGCCCATGTGGTTATATTAGCTGAGGATGAATGATGACTCTTGATGCAGTGCCATCTGAGGGATTAGAGATTGCTTGAATAGTTAGTTATATTATGCACTTTAGAAGGAGAAATATGTAACTTTCATCCACTCTTATATTGTTTTATAAGCATTTCATTGGCTTTCTCGCATATTTATTGACAACCTGATCTTTTGGCCTTCTAAGGCTAAGCAGACATGAACTTTGTATTTTTTAAAATCCGGTTTATTCTTAAGAACAAAACTCACAGCCACATGTCATTCACAAAAGAAAAACCACAGTCAGTTAGAAAACCTTTTAACTCAAGGTCCGACCAGGCATGGTTCAAAACACGCAACATTAACTTTCTTTAGTTGGTTTGTAACTCTGCATTTAACTTTAAAAAGTCTTGTTAGTCAGGTTAGCACCAGCACAATCTTGGGTTGATTAGCCATCACAATGCAAACAAACTGCAGCTCAGTACATATTTGTGATGTTAAAGCGAGAAGACACACAGTCTGCCCTGGTTTTCCAGTTCACAAATAAATGTTACAAAACCAGAGCAGATTTTCACCTTTGATTGTGTTTTCCAAAATGTTGGATTTTGGAGCCTAATAACTGTATTTGCATGTGGATGACGGGAAAAATCTTTTTACTGGACGTTACCTTTGTACCAAATGACGATTCAATTGATATTTGATATAATAGAGTTTATTTCTTTGTGTTTTCATTATAAACCCTTTATTTCCCTGCATGTCCATTATTTTCAGATACGTACGAATAGATCTATGTTAGAGCTGTGAATACATTGGATTTTCACTTCATAATTATCAGAAGTATTTACCAATGACATTATTAAAATATCCAAGAATCTTTGAAAAGTATGTTGCTATCAGATATATTTAGCTTTTCTATTTTTTAAGGTTTTATTTGACATCTTGTTTTGGCAAATGAACTATCATGATTGTTTTCAGCTTTCTTAGCTTTAGTTGAAGTTGACACATTAAGAAGATGCTACACTGGCGTCATAAAGGGATGGACATGGTCAGCAACAATTCTCAGGTAGGCTGTGCTGGTTAAACCACGTTGGTACTCAGAGGCCCAAAATGGGCCAAGAAAATATCCCCCCACCATTACACCAGCAGCCTGACACCAGACTTCTCTGAACCCTACATTGTCCCCGATGCATCAGTGAGGGAGTATGTGTGATGAAGTAAAATACTCTCTCTCTCTCTCTCTCTCTC
>CM047995.1:23542622-23556324 GCA_026261665.1 Melanotaenia duboulayi | reverse complement strand
TTAATGCAGTTTTTATTTAATTTATTGACTTGTTTATGTTGATGTATTTTCACTGTTTACTGTTGTTTAAACTGAAATTTCTGTTTTAATTCTGCAATTCTTTAATTTGTTTTGTGAAGCACTTTGGGTTGCATTTTGATTACTTACAAATTGCTATATAAAATGAAAACTGACACAATGTGATTTTGTCATGTCATATCCATAAACAGCTCATGTCAGGGCTGCCATTTGCTTTACCAAAGCAACTTATCACCCCCTGAGCCTGCTGTGCCAGTTTAACCCAAAGAGCATCACCAAGCATCATATTAGGACTTATGGGATTTCCTGTGCAAGTAATCAAACAGTTGTGAAGGGCTGCTGTTATGAGCTGTACATCAGTCCCAGTGCATCAGAAAGTGATGATAAAGGGTTGACTAGTGCATTGAAAACTGACACAAATGACTCATTACAAGGAGGCAGAGTCACCTCTGAAATCTGATTGGACATCCCAGGTGCCTCCTCAGGTGATTTGTAGGTCACTGGAGAAGGAGAGACACACCTTTCCAGACCTTCATTTATCACCAGTATTAGTACACCAGTTTGAATTAAATTTAAAGATCTGATCTCATCACTACCTCATTAAGCTCCACCTACTGCACCCCAAAACAACCATCTTACCTTTCTATGGACCTCTTTGAACTTGTTGCATATATTTCAACTTGATCCAGATGATTAATATGAATATGTTTTATTTCTCATGTCTTTATAATGTGACCACAGTTATCCCAGCAGTGTATATGAGTGTGTGTTAAAGAGAGGAACACAAACATTGTTTTTATTAGTATACCCCTAATAAAGTCTTGCCCACCCTCTGGCACCCCATGTCAGTCTCACTCCACCACGGTTTTTGATCAATTCACATGCTGAATGTAATAATGTGTTGAAACACAAAAGAAAACATAGACAGTATAAAAGCCAGTGGTGGATAAATCAAGTTATTTTAGCTGTAAATTGAATAATACAGAAGACGGGTACAGAGGACGAACCTCACAGTTTTGTATGGCTTTTACATTCGCTGTGTTGTCTTGTTTATTGTAAGAAATATCTAAAATAAAATGGGGAAAAAATATATTATACTGAATCTGATGTGATCTGTGCATATAGTATTTTTCCACTGACCACAATGTAATTCTGCAGTTGACACAACCAACAAAACGCTGTCATATGTCAAATTCAAGATTTATGAATTTAAGCTCAATCTATGATCTTTTACAAATCCTAACAAGATTATTCTCATTCTTAGCTTTGACCAAGTACTTAGCTAAATCTGACCAGGGATCAGTATTATGTAACACCAACAAAGTACTTGTGATGTGGAAACAGTAGCTGGAACTGAAAGAAAATAATTAATGAATCAAAAAAAAGAAGGGAAAAAGTGTTGCTGTTTTTTGATCTGGAGCTGGAACCGAACAGCTGAACGCTGTTAGGGTTCCTGTCTGACTCACCGTAACAAACACACTTCTAACTCTCCTTCTTCATAATGAGGAGGCTTGTTCATCTAAACATGACAACTGTGACATCTTGCTAGTCTCCAGAAAAAGTACCTACTGGTCCATATGAGATGAAAGTGATGTGAATGGTATGAATACAATAAGATTGGGTGGACATTCTGTCGCACTTTAAGCCTCTGCAGCTGTTCTGACTCAAATCCTCTAAAACTGCTGTTGTGACGTTACGTCAGCCTCGTAAGTTGTGTGTAAAGTGCTGATCAGCCTAACTCATCGTAGGCCAGAGTATGGCTGATGAACTTGTTCTTGATTGATTAAAAATGCCTTACAACAAACATCCAAAATTAGTCCTTTTTGTTACTTTTCTGGTGTTAAACTCTGCAGGTCACCCCTAAAAGATTTGATTCCAGAATTATTCAAAGTGTGAACTGTGTCACAAAGGCTAATAGCTACTAACCTTTTAAATAATTAATATGAGATTTTTCCAGTTAAAAGTATCTTCATCTGTATCATTTGTTAATTAAAATAGAGAACAAGACTAGGTGTGAGTTTAAATTCTTATTTTATATTGTTGTTCTTATTATGTAAAGTACTCTGAACTAATTCTAAATGAAAAGTGCTTCATATATCAGCCTACACTATTAATGTGTTAAATATACATGCTGTTGGCACACTTAATGATATTGTAGATCACTGCATTAGCCAATACATTCAGAAAGTACTTTTACTTTTAACACTATAAGTATATTAAAAGCAAGTACTTACTTACTTTTACTCAAGTTAAAAGCTTAATATAATAGAATTAAAGCTTTATTGTCATTGTACAAGAATACAGTGAAATTCTGTTGGGCAGCATCTATTAGCAAGAAAAATATGACAAAGAAAAAAGTGTATAACAAAGTGAGTAATATGACATATTTACTTTACTAGAATATATATTTGTCTGTTTATGTACACTTTTACTAAAGTATGGTGTCTGGACTGGGACAAAAAGTCAGGCCAGAAGTCATACTGTCACATCCGCACCTGGCTCTGCTGGCAATGCTGCCACAGCGATGAATGGAAAACGGTTTTGTGACCCCCACTGGCCACTACGAGTATCTAGTCATGCCCTACAGGCTGGCTAACGCCCCCTCAGTCTTTCAAGGATTCATGAACGAGATCTTCAGAGACATAATCAACCGCTTCCTCATTGTTTACATCGACGACATCCTAATCTTCTCCCCAGATCTCCCGACACATGTCCGCCATGTAAGGCAAGTACTGGAACGGCTCAGAGCCCATCATCTTTTCCTGAAAGCAGAAAAGTGCTCATTTCATCAGACAACAGTCAACTTCCTTGGTTATGTGGTGGGACCTGATGGTGTGAAAATGGACAACAGCAAGGTAAAAACAATATTAGACTGGTCAAAACCTGACACCATCAAAGCCCTTCAACATTTTCTGGGGTTTGCTAACTTTTACAGACGCTTCATTCAGAACTACAGCGTCTTGGCCAGCCCCCTCACTTCCATGCTCAAAAAGGCACCTCACACTCTTTCCTGATCTCCCGAGGCAGACTGCGTCTTCAATTCCCTGAAACATGCATTTACGGCAGCACCTGTTCTACAGCATCCAAATCCGGTATTACCCTTCTGTGTTGAAGTCGATGCTTCCACCTCAGGTGTAAGAGCTGTCCTGTCGCAGAAGTCTGGAAATCCTCCTTGCCTTTGTCTTTGCGCCTTCTAATCCTAAGAGCTCAGTCCAGCAGAACAAAATTATGATGTCGGTAATCACAAATTGTTGGCCATCAAATTCGCCAACATCACTTATGTTCCAGGTTCTAAGAATCGGAGAGCCGACGCACTGTCCAGACTCCATGAGAAGGCAGAACAACCTGATGAGCCTGAGCCTATCTTACCATCAGAGTTAGTGGTTGGCGCCATCCAGTGGATGAACAAATCCAGGAGGCGTTAAATGACCATCCTGCACCACCTGATGCTTCTCCTGGTCGGCTGTTTGTTCCCCCCGATCTGCGGCTCTCCCTCATGGAATCAGCACACGTGTGTCCCGGTACGGGTCATCCAGGTACTCAAGCCACATTAGCTTTATTACAGCCCCGATACTGGTGGCCTGGAATGTCAGTCCATGTGCGCCGATTCATCGCGGGATGTGCAGCCTATGCTCAGCCAAGAGCCCTCGGCAACTTTCCGCAGGTAAACTACAACCTCTTCCAATCCCACAGAGACCCTGGTCCCACTTGGCAGTTGATTACCTTACAGACTTGCCAGCATCTCAAGGTAAAACTTGTGTTTTGGTGGTGGTGGATAGGTTCTCTAAAGCATTTAAATTGATACCGTTTTCCAGTATTCTCTCAGACACCGCCAGAGGCATCTTTGAACAGGTTTTCCGAAACTTTGGGCTACCAGAAGACATCATCTCAGATCGAGGTCCCCAGTTTATATCCCGGTTTTAGCAGTCCCTTCTCCACTTGCTGGGTGTTACTGTCAGTTTGTCTTCAAGATATCATCCACAGACTAATGGACAAGCAGAACGTAAGATCTAGGAAGTGACCCGTTTCCTCCGTACCTTCTGTCATGAGCATCCTACTCGCTGGAATGAATTCCTGCCATGGGCTGAATGTGCCCAAAACTCCCTTCGTCAGGCATCCACAAGACTGACTCCGTTCGAGTGTTTTCTAGGTCATCAACCCCTGCTCTTTCCCTGGAATGGAGAGGGATCCAATATGCCAGCAGTTGATGACTGGTTTAAACGAAGCGAGCGGGTATGAAGCAAGGCTCATCAACATCTGAAGTGGGCAGTCCGGCACTACACCGAACAGGCAAATGGACGGCGGTCTCAGGAACCTACCGAGGGAGATCTGGTGTGGCCATCAATTCGGGATATTTCATCCCACCACACCTGCCGAAAACTGAGTCCCAGATACAGTACATCAGTCCCTTCAAGATCATCACTCAGAAAAGTTCTGTTGTATATCGGCTGGAATTACCCGTCTCCTATAAAATCCATCCTGTCTTCCATGTGTCTCTGCTAAAGCCTTACCACTCTCCTGTTACACCTCTTCCCACAGAGTCGGGTGTGGCGGTGGTTCCCCCTCCTCCACCTCCTCTCCCTCTGGATATGGAGGATGGGTCTGTTTACGCCATCCGGGGCATCCTGGACTCCAGGTGCCAGCGAGGGCGTCTGGAGTACTTGAGCGATTGGGAAGGCTATGGACCTGAGGAGCGGTCTTGGGTGCCCCAGAGGGACGTTCTGGACCCGTTCGTGCTCAGGGATTTCCATCAACAGCATCCCGGTGGGCCCCGCCCCTGTGGCCAGTCCTGTCTTCGCCCCGGAGTGGCTCGTGGACAGGGAGGTACTGTCACATCCACACCTGGCTCTGCTGCGGACACACCCACTCCAGCCAGGCATCATCGTAGTCAGGCCCAAGAATACTAACCAGTTACACTTGGGTGCAATCTAGCCACCAGGCATCAAACATCCCAGTTCTCCACTCAGTCCTTGTCGGACCTCGTTTCCATGCTGATGGACTTTCCTTCTTGCCCTTTCCCGGTCCTGACATCCCTGACTCAACTTCTGGACTCTAGTTTTGGTTTCCAAGATTCTACTGTTCAGTAAGCTCTCTGTGGACTATTTGTGTTGGAATAAATCTTGTCATACACTCTACTCGGTCTCTATCAGGTCCTTCATAAAACACATACACTCACCCAGTACACTCACTCATTCATATACTACACACATATGCTCATATACAAATGCACACACCTATGATGTGGAAACAGCAGCTGGAACTATGCTCTTTTACAACCCCTAACAAGATTAGTGATCCATATTCTATATTAGTAAGCCCCAACCCTGGTGCTCAAGGCTCACTATCCTGCAGGTCTTGGATGGCTCCCTGCTGCAACACAGCTGATTCAAATTAAATGGATCTCTGACAAGATCGTCTGCTAATGAGTGATTAATTTGAGTCAGGTGTGTTGCAGCATGAAATCATTGAAAGTCTGCAGGACAGTGGGCCTTGAGGACCAGAGCTGGGATCACTGTTCTATACAGACTAACATTTACACACAACTATCAGCCACTAGTCCAGAGTTTTTCTCTCTCTTACTCTCATGAAAAGACTCAATACAACAGTCACAGCAGGACTCCATTATTCATATCATGATATTATGTTAATGGGAAACAACATGATTGTGTCATTTTGTCAGGAAATAATTTAGTTCACCATAAATACGCTAACCCCGTGTTCACACCAACCACCNTACCATAAATACGCTAACACTAATCGCTGCTACAGTAGAAGTGGTCGACAGAAACTTCACCTGATGTGATTCAGCTACAGTAACATTAGAAAATGAAAAATGTGACTCAACTTAGACAGATAAGAGACTGTCCAACCTTAAGAAGGGTTCCCAAACTTGTCCATCCAGCAGCGAACCTGTGGAGGTGTGTTTGGTCCAGCAGGACCCACCAAATATTTCATACAGTAAAATAAGCCAACAAGCATAAAACGCTGCAATCGCGTCATTCACAACTAGATAAACACACTGATGAAGTCACAAAGTTTTCAGCTTGTATGTTTGGGCTGACGAGCAATACAACAGTACAGCAACAAGCCACAGCAACATTATCGCCATTTTGACCAATCGCTACTATTAGTGACAGCTGACAAGCACAAATGATTTTGTCTGTGCACAGGTGTCAGAGCCAGGCAGATCAATCAATCACACCATTGTAATGCACTGTGATCTTTAATTTATTTATTTGACAAGCAGGCCAGTCAGGCCACTTTTGGGTCCAGGCCACTGGGAATTGTTCCACTTCTCCCGTGTGCCAGTCAAGGTGTCTGATTACTCCCCTACCACTCTATGTAATAAAAACAGTTGTACAGCCACGCTGTGGTCAATTTGCTACTAACTCAGTGTAGACTAATAAACAGGACTGACCTTAGTCCTTTTTAACAATGGTGCCTTATATGATTTTGTTTATGCATGATTCTTGTCCCTATATGAGATGTTGCTGATTGTATCAGCTGCATACAGAAAAGCAGAATAATGCACTAATACATATGCATGTGCATATTGGGAAGTTGTGGTGCACGTCCAAAAATAAGGCTCCCCAAAACACCCCCATGTGATTCAAATCCTGCCAACAACAACACACTAATTTATGTCTTAGTTTCATTCACCAGGATGTCCTAGCAATCTTCCAGATGAAGGCGACATAGAGTGGACTAGTCCTGAATTTAGACCAGGGGTGCCCAAAGTCGGTCCTCGAGGGCCACTGTCCTGCAGATTTACCAATGTTTCCTGGTTCAACACACCTGGCTCAAATGGAATATATCCAACAGCCTATTAGGTTTTGCACAATGACTCATCAATTTGAGTCAGGTGGTTTTGGAGTAGGGACACATCAAAAACCTGCAGGATTGTGGCCCTCGAGGACTGGAGCTGGGCACCCCTGATCTAGACCATGATCGAGTGAAACAGCTGGTAGTGGTTTGTTTAATCACATGTAACAACAATGCTACAAAAACACCAAAATGTTTACTTATGGAAGAAGAATCAATGCAAGATTTGTCAAGAAGGGTCTTTATCCCATCCGGAAGCTATAGACTTCCAAGATTTTCCATTATTTTATCTGCTTGGCCCTGTAGACGGATGGTTCAAAGCATCTTTGACTTGTACTGCACATTAGTCTTTCAACTGGAAAAACAGATGTCATCATGACAAATAAGAAACTCCTGTTGACTTAAAGCAGTATAATATACTACAACAGAGAACTGGGCCTGCAGCCATGTGGTATTTTTATATCCTATATACATAAGCTGCGGTTTGGAAGTTCACACACTCATATTTCATTGGACCACCTTTAGCTTTCATTCTAGCAGCACTCGCTGTGGCATTGTTTGAATAAGCTTCTGCAGTGTTACATTTATTTCCACCCAGCGTTAATTTTTCACCAAGATCTTATATTGATAATGACAAATTCTGACCACTGTGCAAAGCCTCCTCCAGCACATCTCAATTAGGTTCAGGTCTAGACTCCATGTGGCCAATCCATGTGTGAAAATGATGTCTCCTGTTCCCTGAACCACTTTTTTACATTCTGAGCCTGATGAATCCTGGCATTGTCATCCTGGAATATGGCCGTGCCATATTTCAGTAATTCCATTAAAAAAAGTGATACTTGCATAATGTAGACATTCATTCCTCACAGACTGAAATATTTCAAATGGTTATTTCTTTTCATTTTGATGATTATAACTGACAACTAATGAAAAACCCAAATTCAATATCCCAGAAAATTAGAATATTACTTCAGACCAATACAAAAAACCAGATTTCTTGAAATGTTGGCCAACTGAACAGTATGAACATGAAAAGTATAAGCATATACAGCACTCAATACTTAGTTGGGGCTCCTTTTCCCTTAATTACTGCAGCAATGCGGCGTGGCATGGAGTCTATCAGTCTGTGGCACTGCTCAGGTGTTATGAGAGCCCAGGTTGCTCTGATAGTGGCCTTCAGCTCTTCTGCATTGTTGGGTCTGGCATATCGCATCTTCCTCTTTACAATACCACATATTCTATGGGGTTAAGGTCAGGTGAGTTTGCTGGCCAGTTAAGAACAGGGATACCATGGACCTTAAACCAGGTACTGGTAGCTTTGGCACTGTGTGCAGGTGCAAAGTCCTGTTGTAAAATGAAATCTGCATCTCCATAAAGTTGGTCAGCAGCAGGAAGCATGAAGTGCTCTAAAACTTCCCGGTAGACGGCTGCGTTGATCGTGGACCTAAAAAAACACAGTGGAMCAACACCACCAGATGACATGGCACCCAAACCATCACTGACTGGAAACGTTATACTCGACCTCAAGCAACGTGGATTCTGTGCCTCTCCTCTCTTCCTCCAGACTCTAGGACATTGATTTCCAAAGGACATGAAAATGTACCACTCAACAGCATTCCAGTCCTTTTTGTCTTTAGCCCAGGCGAGACTCTTCTGACGCTGTCTCTTGTTCAAGAGTGGCTTGACAAAAGGAATGCGACAGCTGAAACCCATGTCTTGCATACGTCTGTGAGTGGTGGTTCCTGAAGCACTGACTCCAGCTACAGTCCACTCTTTGTGAATTTCCTCCACATTTTTTAAAGGGTTTCGTTTTACAATCCTCTCCAGGGTGCGGTTTTCCCTATTGCTTGTACACTTTTTTTCCTTCCCTTCACCTCTCTATTAATGTATTTGGAGCCCTTTGAACTATGACCTTTTGTGTCTTGCCCTCCTTATGCAAGGTGTCAATGATCATCTTTTGGACAACTGTCATGTCAGCAGTCTTCCCCATGATTGTGTAGCCAACAGAACTAGACTGAGAGACCATTTAAAGGCCTTTACAGGTGTTTTGAGTTAATTAGCTGAATATAGTGTGCCCCCAGGTGTCTTCAATATTGAACCTTTCCACAATATTCTAATTTTCTGAGATACTCAATTTGGGGTTTTCATTAGTTGTCAGTTAAAATCCTCAAAATTAAAAGAAATAAACATCTGAAATATGTCAGTCTTTGAGAAGTGAATGTCTGCATTATACAAGTTTCATTTCTGAATGGAATTACTGAAATAAATCAGCTTTATCATGATATTCTAATTTTAGGACGAGCACCTGTATATTCAGGTAGTCAGCTGACCTCATTCTTTGGACACATAATGTTGCTGAACCTAGACTGAACCTAGACCTGACCAACTGCAGCAATCCCAGATCACAGACTGTCATCACAGGCTTGCACAGTAGATACTAAGCATGATGGCTGCATTACTTCATCTGGTTCTTACCCTGATGCACCCTGATGGGTAAATTTGGACTCATCAGACCACATGGCCATCTTCCATTGCTCCAAAGTCCTGTCTTTCTGCTCCCTAGCAAATTGAATCTTTTTTCTCTGGTTAGCTGGGGTTAAAAAACATGTTGCCAGCTGATAGATAATCACCCACGCAGAAATTATCCAATAGGAGGCTTCTTCCTATGTGCTGAGTTAAATCCAGGTGGCAATAGTTTTTTGGGCCAGGCAGTGTATAATCAGTCTTTATTTCCACACAACAAGAGCAGTTGCATCACATTGTGAGCAGCTCCAGTACCCTGGTGACCTAGAACTCAATACGATGCACACACTTCTTCACAGCTTACTTCAAGTGATAAAAACACTGAAATGAGAGCCAAGTTAGGTTAAAGTGGAATCATCCTTTAAATATTTATCCCACTCTGTTCTTGCAGCAACTGATCCTGATCAGTGTCAATTTCCAGTTATTTTTCCAGGTGTGTTAAAAACTCTCACTGGTCTCATGTATAACTCGTCATACTTTTAAAAACTACTAACTTTTGACTGCTGCGGCACATGATTTGTTGTGGCTGTGGTCAAAGCTCCAGCCCCGCCTCTGGCACTCTTTTTTTTTCCTCCTGCTAGTGTGCATTTAATACAATATTTTGCTCAGGACAGGACTTTGAGAAAATGCTGGGACGGCCTCACCTAACCTCACCACCCACTGAAAGCATGTAGCCCCACTCAGCTCTGAATAATCTGCAGTTAGGAGTCAAAACAAACCAAAGTCAAGCCCACCGAGGGAGAGAGAGCAAAGCAGACCAGCTCATCTATACATCAGGCTCCAGTTACATGAAGTGAGCTCACGATTTCTGCCTTGCTACTCTTCATCGCGAGGAAGTGGTCAAACCAATCGCTGACAGAGGGAGTGACCCTGAAAACGTGACTCGCTGATAAAAACACTGGAGCGTTTGGCCCGGTGATATCCTGAGCCTGTAACATAATATGCTGCTGTTTTATGCTGTGACTAAAGTGTAACCTGTATTCTCCAGCTGTGGACACCTAACAACTGAAGAGCGCTCACAGTGAGGCCAAAATATTTTTCCATTTCAGTGCACAGGGGTACCATTTTTCTTCTTTTGTTTAATAATAATAAAAGAAAATCCTGATTAAACAATGCAATGTAAAAGAGAGGAAAAAAAATACAGAAAAAAAGAAAAAACACTGAAAGAAGGGAAGATAAAAAAAGGTAAAGATATTGTAAGTGGGTAATTAAGTAGGGTATATTTGGCTTGTCCTTGGTTGTATGACTCTAACATGTATTATTATTTATTTAAGTCGTGAGGCACAGAATAACCACAGATATCTATGATACAGGCTAGATGGCTCAACCGCATGTAATAATTCAAATTATTTTGTTGTTTTAGTAATAGTTATATTATTATAAAGCATTATAATATATTTATATTACATTATTCTTATTATTCTTTTCAATGTCTGTACCGTCTTGGACAGAAAATACTTTTGCAATACAAAATAGGTACAAGATTTACAAATTTACATGAAGGAATGCAGCTTGTTGAAATCCTCGCCCTGTACGAAGAACTAGACTGTTGTGGGGATTTACACATGGAGGATAGAGATAAGAACAGAGAGATGTGTGAGTGAAACAGTGGAATTGAATTTAACACTGAAAAGGCTCCGAGTTATACTGATATGCAATTAAATTAACCAAGTTAAGATTTCACTAGACAGATACACAGGGTATAGCAGAGCGAGAGAAAACTTTAAATGAACACATCTAAGTAATAAAAGTACAAGCTCTTGTAAAACAATGTTAAACAGAAAAAAAAACAATCCAAACAACATGACTTGGCTAAAACCCTTTGAAAAGGGCTGTGTTGTTGAGCTTCTGGTTATTGTTGTTTCTCTGGAAGCTAAGTGTCTTCATCTTGGCAATTCGGGGCTGCCTTAGCTTAAACAACAGGGGCACAACTAATGTCAGCAGCATATGGTGGTNTCGGTGCTGCCTTAGCTTAAACAACAGGGACACAACTAATGTCAGCAGCATATGGTGGTAACTCTCTACGCCACACCGTGTGCAGCCGATGTGCTCCTCGAGGAAAAACACATCCTCCGACCCAATCCTCTTCTGTACAGTGTACAGGACCTCCAGCAGTCTGATGGACTGTGATTGTCTGGAACTAGCTGATGCCTGCCGAATGAGTCGCTCTGATGAAGGCGATTAGAGCATCTGTAGGCTGCACAAAAGTCTGGCATCTTCAACTTTGACTTCTATCTTCTGTCAGTGGGAAACAACATTACATTATGTTAGCAACTATGGTTTTGGGAAGCGCACCCTGGCTAATAACTACAACCAAATCCATAAAGATTGTAATTTAGACAAAACATTAGTTTGTCATAAATATTGGTGTCAGTAAAACCTAGTTATATAATCTAATTCTCAATTGTGATCTCAGCCTTGATAACTTCATCAAGCAGACTAGCTATAGTAGCTGTAAAGCACAATTTTACTGCACAATTAAGTTGTTTTTCAACATGTTCAAATATGCAGAATTTTAGCGAAATAAGAGTATTTGCATTTGTGCAGACCACTCACCTTACCTCAGATACCACAGATCCCGCTAGAGATCTTCTCTGTGGCAAGATGGCCACTGGTGATGTCGTTCAAAACTCAGCAATAAAGCATCTAGCCTTTATTATATATATCTGAGAAAAAATGTATGATCAAAAATAAATAAATAAGTAAATAAAAAAGATGCTGCCAAATGTCCAAAGATGATTGACATGTTTGGCACAGCAGGACCTTCATCAGCTGCTGCGGACGATGATGATGGTAGAAGCTTTCATCACTCAGGTTTTGTTCTCAGTAAAGAGACCAAGTAAACCCTGTTAGCCTAATCCATACAAGTCAGTTAGCGGTGAACACGCTAACAGTTAGCAGTGAACACATTAGCTGTTTACAAAGTTATAATTAAATGATGAAAACAGATTAAACAGTTGTTTTTTCACCACCTTTTTTTGTCTCCTTACATTTATTAAATTAGTTTATGTCAGAGGAGAACAGCTGGTTAACTGGCTGTATTCACTGGTTAAAACAGAAGATATTATATTTAGTTCTTTTAACTAAATCGTCTTGTTGAAAGTGACAAGAAGAAGATTTTTAAACCATCATTCATCAACATTAATAGTGAGTCAGCAGATTCCTGATTTTATTTATCAGTCTATCTTTGGTTGTGGCTGATAGTTAAATACAGCTGGGTCTAAATGTGTTAGAGGCAGTGAACTGTGTAGGTGTTTATGGACAATACAGACATTTATTTACAATTTTTTTCCATATGTTAATCCTGATGCAGCTGTCTGCCTCTTTATCAGAGAATCCAATAATTCTGGACCTGACTGCGTCATTACGTTAAAATAAAATCAATAAATAAAAAGTGTGCATTGAGTCTTTAGTTGAACCTGGTTGAGATAACATCTCAAGGCAACAGACACAGAGACACTGTTTCTACACTCTGTCTGGGAACAGTTTTAATCTGATCTCATGTCTTGTTTTCTTTTTCTCACAAACACAAAATAGGATGAATGCTGCTCTAATCTTCAACACTGTGTTGGAGGATAGATGCTTATTACAATATTAAATTACAATATTGGGAAATATTAAATGTGTCCACTCTCACTGCATGGTTTTAGTGGTTTTAAGGAGTTCCGATTTTTGGTATTAGTCAGTTCATATTTTTGTATAACCTTAAAAAAATGGACAATGAACAAACAAAACCCATGAGATAAGGTAATACTAACCATTATTATTTTTGTCTGTCATGATGTTAAACAAGACAGGTAAAAACAAACTTGCAGAGAAAAAGGTCTCTTCCTGTAAAGGTGACAGAGACAAGGACTCACTTCCCAGAGGTGTCATTTCAAGCCTGTCCCACTTTCTTTGGGAATATATTATTCCTTAATTAATTATCAATATTCCCTGATGTGATGCATTAACTCTTTAAGGCCGATAATTTGGAAGAATACACTTTCAGTGACTATAATGAAATTAAAATTGTAGTAAACCTGCCCGAGTCAGCACTACTTCTTGGTTTTGCGCATGTAATACCAACAGTAAGTGTCTATTATACCATTACTATTTCACGTTTTGACCATTTTGCTATTATGTCATTAACTGCTGTCTCAACCATTTGTTGAAACTTTTTTTATTTCTTAGTGTGAATATTAAAGGATTAAAAATACTCATGGCTTACAGTGCAGATGCAGCCCAGGATGGAAGTCACCAGCTTGTCATGCTTCCCACCCCTTTTCCTTTTCCTTTTTTCTTCCCTATAATTCGCTCTCCTTCCCTTTTTGTGACTTATTACCATACCATACCACAC
>CM047995.1:23519285-23537575 GCA_026261665.1 Melanotaenia duboulayi | reverse complement strand
TTCTAGTTTAGGGTTGCAGGGAAGCTGGAGCCTAACCCAGCAATTAGCAAGCAAGAGGCAGGGTACTTCCTGCCTTCCAGGGTACATTTTTGGGGAATTGAGGTTGCATTTGATCCACATCCATAAAACTATGAACACACAGCATTATCTGATCTGCAGTAGCAGGAATAGATAAAAAATACATAAGCAGTCTGAATAGCAGGTTTAAAGAACATCTTTCCAAGTAATGGCACCCAGTCATGCTGTTAAACCACAGTCTCTGTTAAAGGCCCTGCTAATCAAACAACATGAGAACAACAGTGTGAGGCTCATTAGTCCTACTCTGAATTTTTATTTTAGCTATTTTAAGTTTGAGGTTTCTGAAGTTTCTCAGTTCATTTTCATTATTTGTGTTACAGTAATTCCCAACATAAGTTGTGGTTTTAATTTGATACTGAAAGCTAAAGTGCAGCTTATATCACTGTTTTTTTTTGGATCATTGCACAGTTTCAGTGACTGTACATATGCAGAGTGTGAGTCGGACACACAGTAGTCACATGTATCGATCACATTTAATGGTTAATTGATAAGTTTTATTCATTCAGATCTTTCATGGCTACAGAGTGTAGGTTCAGTTTAGTTCGTGAAATGTAGCTGCAAAGTTCTCTGCAGCTGTTTTATGTAACCCAGGGCTCTCTATGACTGACTCAGTTGATTCATTACTCTGAAAGTGGCCTGAGGTTAGATGATTTCTCAGAGTCAGAGGTCGACCTTGCCAGCTATCGGCCACAAACAGACAAGGTTTGTGGCTGAGAGCTGCATTCATCATGTTTCTGGAGGTTGCGGAGTTATGTTGCACTGCCGATGTAGGGATGGGCGTATCGATACTCTGGAGCCGATATTTCAATATCAGCCAGTAAAAATAGTGGATTCAATACCTTTTTGAATATCAAGATACCACTCTGCTGATAAAAACCCACCATTTGTTTTAACCTCTGAGAGTTGTAGACAATAAAATAGCATGTGAAGCCCATCAGTGCATATATGTTGTTTATCACATCATGATGTCATAATGATGCTGCTACTGATTCTGATGAAGAGGTTTTATTTTGACATTTTACTGGTTTAATGCAGGTTATTGTGAATTATGTTTTATTATGTTTATCATATAGATGTTTTTATTTTGCATTTAATAAATGTAAATGATCTTATCGGTAGTTTATTTCATCATTTAAAAAAATTATTTTGATCTTATTTTTGTTTAATGTACTCATCAGTATAATTTATTATTATTTTAAAATAATTTCTTTCAAGTATTGATAATCTTGAGTTTTACTTGTATTTCATACTGCCCTTGCAAGAGAAATATTAATGTACACTTTACAATTGTGATTTTCCTTTATGGGGCAAAAAGAATCAATATAGGTATTAATGATAAAGTTCTATAGACTAATGGTATCGTTTCTACAGGGAAATCTTTGTCTTTGTTTGTTCTTGGTTTCCTGTAATTTCATGAAATTCAAATGAAATCTAAACCGTGAGGTCCTCTCTGAAACCATTATAGATATTTTTTCCACACTCATTGATCGAACTCTACTATCCTCTGTTATACTGCCTAGCATAGCAATGTAGCATTAGCATAACTCTGCTAAAGAAAATAGAGCTACAGTCATGTTAAAGACCATGTACACTTTCTTTCTTTTACCTTTCCATATCATTATGTTAAAAACAAAAATAATCTGGTCCTTACAAGGTTTTGAAATAAGGAAAATACAACTTCAGATTAATTACAATATGTTATTATTCACTTAAAGATGTTTTTTGTTTGTTTTTTTGTTTTTTGTTATTTTTTTACAGCTCTCTTATGGTCCATGTCACTTCAGTCAGGTTGAGGTCTGGACTTTGACTGGATCATGTCAATATCTTGATTCTTTTCTTTTTCAGTCATTCTGTTGTAAATTTGCTCCCTTGTTTAGGATCTTTGTCCTGCTATATGAGCCAATTTCAGCTAAGCTTTAGCTCTCAGTCAGATGGTCTCACATTTAACTCTAGAAAATATTGGTATCCAGGAGGAGTTCGGGGTCCTGGAAGGTGTCCAGGTCCTGTAGCTGCAGAACAAGCCCAGATCTTCAGCTCTCCAGAACTGTGCTCCACTGTACGTATGAGACGTTTGTTTGTTCATGTGTTTTTCTTTCACCAAACATTGGACATTATGGTGGTATTCTTACCAAACATCTCCACATTCATCAAGCTAAGGGAGGCCTGGAGACTCTGAAATGTAGTTCTTGGGGGTTTATTTGCAGTTTCTCTGAGCATCACATGGTCCGACATTGGGCTGAACTCTCTGCGGCGTCCACTTTAGGTAGAATTGGTAGCTGTCTTAAATGTTTTCCACTTGTGAATAAACTTTCTCTTAGAAGAATGACAACTTATTTTCTAAGCCTTCCCAGATTGATGGGCAGCGACAGTTGCTTCTCTAAGATAATATCTGATGTCTTTCTTCCTTGGCATCTGAATGCTGCAGACCAGCAAAGTGCCAAAACTTCTGCTCTTATAGAGGAGCCCACACACATGATCATCAGTTAATCAGTGAATTAGATCACCATCACTTGGATACTTCTGTATTTCCTTCGAAGCAGTAAAATGTATTCAGTTTTTCACACAATTAACTGAGCTTTAGTTTAATAAATAACGAGCACATTTTAGATCGAATGAGGCTGTAGTTTATTTTTCACATGACTGTATGTAATGTAACATCTGCAGTTGCATGCTATGTATTTTAATAAACTGTCAAGAATATAAAACATGTATATTTTCTACTGTTTCTGTCAGTTGTGAGAGAAGTGGAGAGTAAGTGTGTAGTTGCTGTGGGAGAGAAGTTTGGACAGACTGCTGGGTGGAAGTCTGAATACATCAAAGATGATGAAGGTAGCCTCTGATGACTTGTTTTCCATCAATAATTTCCAAGTTTCAAATTCATATTTTATCCATTAGCTCTGAAAATGTATGGAGACTGAAGGAGACAGAACAGTGAGGATGAAGAAGCATCTAGCCGAGGTGAGATGAAGTCGATTTATTATTAACTTTCACAGATCTAGAGTTATATTTTAGGTTTTCTACATGTAAAATCTGATTTTAACTCAGCAAATCTATCAGATAACCATCGCTGTCTAATGAGAGAGGATTATTAATGATGAGAAGATGCCTAAATGAAAATAAATCAGTGGTTTATTGTTGGATGTATGATGAATATTTCACTTTAAAGGATGTGGCAGCACTTTCAACCCTCTGTGCTTTCCCCACAGTGTTTCTAATAAAATTAGGTCAGTTTCTAAGAGCCACCTTCAAATAGCAGAAATAAATATCTGCTGGCTGATGGGTTGATAAGAAAAAACAACTTTGGGCTCCCTGGAGGATGTGACTGAAGCTGGCTGGTCTCAGAGGCTCACAAACAGTCTGATTCAGGCTGACAGCCTTCTGCAGATGAGGTCTGAGTGAAAGAAACTGCAGTAATAGTGTGAATGACAAATGTCACAAGACCTTGGAAAGATAAATACTGTGATCAAATATCAGTGTGAAGGCTGAATTGTAGAAACGTAGACGGCAGAAATGTGAAGGGGAACTTCAAAGTGGCATCGCCTCATTTAAACTGACAAAACAAAGGCTCATGCTTGAAAAATTTTAGTGACAGTTCTCTTTCCACCCATCAAAATGAATAAAACCAGGCCCCTTCTTAATATATTTATGTAAATATTGGGATCTACAAAAGGGACATGAAAAACATCTGAGAGAGGCATGTGGTGTGTTTCAAATCAGTGGTCCACATTAAACAAGTCATTATAAACTAAAGTTTTATCCAAGAATTGCAACCTGATTTATCTGCATTTGGAGAAATAAAGTGTCTTGCAGGAGTTGGTATTTATTTATTTATTTTTTTTTACTTTTAAGTCAGACAGCAGCCGATTTGAACAAGAGTTGAGAATCTGTAAAAATGACTTATCCAAGCTTATATCATCTATTCAGGGTGTGCAGCAACTGTGTGATGCTGTCATGTCAATATGGAGCAAAATCTTTGAGGATTGTTTCCAACACCTTGTTTAATCTACTGTAACAGTCAAAAGTTTGGACACTTTCCCATTCAATCTAATGGAAAAGAGTCCAAACCTTTGACTGGTACAGTATGACACGAATAATTAAGGCAGTTGTGAAAGTAAAAGGGAGTCCAACCTGGTACTTGCAAAGTGGACCTGATAAAGTGGATGATGAATGTATGAGAGTCTGAGAACTGGTTTGTTCGTTGACACATAGGTGAGGAGGGATTTTACTGGTTTTCCCAAAGAAGCACAAAACAGCCACAAAGGCCAAACAACCAGGACATGCAAGAGAAAGTAATCAGAGTTGGACACATTTTTCACATTGACTCCAACAAAGTTCAGGAGCATTGACCCAGTAATTTTCCACATAGATGAGGTATTGTCTTTGAAAAGGACCTGCAAGTAGGTCAGAGTCATTTTTAGCATCACAGATGTTCCTGACTTATGAACCTAGAGTGCATGTGTCAGACCTTTAGACCTTTAAACCAAGCTGTAAACTACTTGACATTAGAAACCCAAAGTGCTGACCACCATGTGAGAGCTCTCTGTATGTGTGGACTTAATCTCACAAAAATTCTGAACATTTTACCCCGTCTTGTTTCTTGTTGGGCTATTCAAAATACAAAAAATGCAAATTGAGCACTGCTGTGGAAAGAAGCACATTATAGAAAAGAGAAGACGGCTCTCAAGCATGGTAAATCTCCAAATTGATTCACAGTACGATCTCTACAGCCTCTCAGACACTCGCGCACACATCCTGTTTGTGTAAAGACTGTAGGCTTCATCAGAGTGGCATTATATTCACAAAAGTACACATTAGCACATGAATGAGCATCAAAACAGGTGAATCAGAGCTCCCTGATGCTTTCAACATGTCCTTTTCCTTCTATCGCTTCCATCCACAAACTAAACTCAAGGCTCTCCACAGGCTCCTATTCTCTTTTCCTTTGTGTGATGAAAGGATGAAAGCAACCTGGGTGAAGTGGGGGGGGGGGCAGTGAAAGCTATTCCTGTAAAACCAGAAGAGGGCAAGCCTCGGCGAGGTGAGCGTGCGTCACAGGTGTTTGTGCTCTTGTGACGCTTTCCTACTGCTGTGCGAGGGCAAGATGTTTTTGCTCTTGTTCCCACAAATGCTGAGAACATTATGGCCTCAGTCCTGCTGGGCTCAGAGGAACGAAGAGCAGGAGGGGAAAAAGTGAGGGACCGCCACAGAGAGAGAAAACATAAGGTGGGGGGACGGGAGGTGAGGGAGCAGAATAAATGAGAACATAAATCATCTGAATGAGGCAGCAATAAGCAGAATTTTACCATCAGCAACTTGGCTAACAGGAACTTTTAAGGATGAGGATTTTGTTTTGTTTTTGTCACATTGATTGTCAACATACTTACCAAGTGTTTTTGTGTGTATTTTCTATAGACTATAAAAGATGGACAGAGCCTCCGCAACATTACTCGTGTGTTTCTGAAGAGCAAAAGTGTAGCTCGTTGAGCAGTTCCTACCACCGCCATCTTGGCCTGCCGTCTCCTGGAAAATACAAAAATGGGTAAAGTGGCGGAGCTGAGAGGGGGGCTGTGAGCGGGGGTGAATGATTGACATCTATCAAACTCCGAGCTGCCTGTAGCTAAGAGCTAACTGAGCCGACTCGGATCTAATGTGAGCTAACCGGCTAATGAAAGTAGGTTGGCAAAAGCTAAGGCGCGCTGTTAGCCGGCTAAAAACCGGAGCTGTGCCACACTCTCCCTTCTTCCTGTGGATATTGGATACCTGTCAATCAAAAGGACACACCCCTAATTATGCCAAATTACAAGATTAAAAAACATCCAAACTGAATGGTTAGAAAAAAAATCACCCCCTCACAGTTGTGATGAAGGTAAACTTGACCTATTAATCCTAAAATGGATTTTTGTACCAGGCTTTAGATGTGTTTATTTCTACTGTGAAGTTGGCCTTTTGGAAGTGGGGATTTGCTCTGTTTTGGACCCAGCCCCTAGCGGATGAGGGGTGAACTGCATTTTTTTTGCACTTCCACATAGGCTCCACATTTTACTGCCGGAGGTAACCCCTGTTTTTAAAAGCAATAACCAGTGGATCAAGTTGATGAGAGGCTGTTAGAATAATTTCTTCGTTTTCTTCCACAAGCTAATAAAAACACTAAACCATACTGGCTGTTGTTTTAAAACAGAAAATACCTATCGAACTGAAGTGAACCATCAAAATAACTCCAACCTGGTGAGTTTACCGACCGATACCACCCCTGCTGCTACCTTCAGATTAGGAGGAGAAACTGCAACACAGCACCAAAACGACACGCACCACCTACGCTGGAGTGCGAGAACAAACTCACCAGCATCAGCTAACGCCGTAGCTGACCGCACGCAGATGTATAAATCCGCTGTAAGGCTTAAGTTATGATGAACCAGATTTGTCCTTTAAAAAAGATATTTCAGTCAAATAATGAAGGGAATGAGGCAGCGTGTGTGTGTGTGTGTGTGTGTGTAGGGGTGTGTGTGTGTGTGTGTGTAGGGGTGTGTGTGTGTTTGTACAGGAAGTCTGTTTGTGTCCATGGTGGGGTATTTTAGTCATACCCTTAGCAACTGTCCCCAGTCGAGCCAAGTGGCCTCCTTGTCAGCAAATGTAATCCTCAGCCGGTGGGAATTTTGGGATACAGCTCTCACCCCATCGTCATGACTTTGTGACCTGGAACTTTTTGATTGACCTCGAGAGGATTTGGGATAAAAGCAGGGGTATAATATGTGTGTGTGTATGGGATGGTCTGGGTTTTAAGGTAATCCTGCTGGAATATAATTCAAACCTTGGGTAGATACACACTGATGGCCAAGCATAGATGGACATGCAGAGTCAGAGGATTTTAGCCTTGTGGAAACATTAAGTCAGAAGTTATATAATAGATACATGTACATACGGTATACACCATCCCACCATCTCTCTCTCTCTCATTTACTTCCTCCCTCTACCTCACACTCCTACGTAGTTGCAGCGTGTGCTGGACCCGAGGCGCTGAGAGAGGTTAATATATTATGACCAATCGCCACTCCAACCTACACAAAAACCTCAAATAGATTCTGGATTCCTAGCATGTGCATCCAAGAACTGAAGTCAAATGGACCCTATAAACCTTGGAGTTATAATTATATATCTGCTTTCTGTAGAGATACTGTCCAGAGTCTTGATTTAATTTATTTGAATCTTTTGATCAGGACCCAGGGGAAAACCGTGAGTCTGAAAATTTCTGTAATCAGACCCAATGTTTGAGCTCATGTCACAAGTACATAAAATAACATTTGATGAAATGTTTAAGCTGAGATGAATCAACCCATTCTCACTCTCATCTTGTCACTAATGCTTATTCAGACACCCCATGTATCAGTTTTGAATGTACATGGTACCCCTCACCACACCATCCCTACTGGATGTGTAAGGTTTTCTGAGCTGGTAATGTAGCTATGACATAATGGTGATTCTGTTAAAGCTTTCTGTAAGTTTTTTATTGCATGTATTTTAATAACTATTATATTTTCTTGACTTCAAGGAGGAGAAAAACAGCATTCCCAAGGCTAAACAAAAAAAAATTTGTCCTGTTCTTGTGTATGTCCTTTCTTATCCCATGTTATATGTTAATAAGTGAGCTTTGTCTCCATCTTCTCTTGGCAATACCTTTCAGATTATCACAGCATGTTACACCACAGAGTAACCTGCAACGTGTAGCTGTACAGAAGCTCTTTGTGCTTTAGGAAGTGACAGTAACAGGATACCTTGTACATATAAAACTGACACGTTGGACTCTTAATCAAATATCGGCGGGTGAAGAGTTGGGAATAAGACTGTGTTAAACTCATAGGGACTTATCACCTACCACTGCAATTTGCTTCAGATTATCACAGCATATTGATGTATTTTGAGACACTGTTTTGGTTTTATAGGTGCAACTTTAATGCACATTTATCTGCAATGGTAATTATATAATTATAAGTGCCGAATAGAATATTTGGCCTAAATGTGGGTTGTAGCTGGGACATAAGTGGCCCAGCTTAGTACCAAATCTGGCACAAATGTCTCAGCTACCTTTGCTGTTTGCCAAGAAGAGAGAGAAGAAGAACATCAACAATGTACAGGTGATAGAATCAACACCAAGATCTTTGTTTTACTGGAGTAATCCTGACAGACTTCAAGTCCTGTTTTAACCTTCCTCTAAATATCATTTGTACATTTCACCACTTGGCCTAATCTAGCTAAGAGACTAAAAGCTAAGTGGCTAAAGCTAGCTAAGTACCAGAGTCGTCACTATTGGATCTACAGAGTATTTTCTTACTAAATTAAACCATACTGGTCAAATTTGAACTGTAATTTCAATGCCCAACGCCGATTACGACAGGTAAATGAGAAATGAGGGAAAACCAATAACATGCTTGCATGCTGTCTAACACTAGCTTACTAGCTTGAAATTTGTGAATTAAGGTTTTATTTAAAAAGGGCTTTATAATTATTATTATTAATAATAATTATAATAATAATATTATTATTAAACTATCAGTTAGTGTTTTTCTCTATCAGCCCATGGGTTTCGCTGTGTAGAGAAGGGGAGAGCGTGCTTACATGCTACTTAGCACGGCAGCCTAGTGACGCTCTGAGCCTCTTACACAAGTCCATTAGCAAGTTTGTGTGTGCTCACGCACACACATATTGGGATTAGTTGTCGTCACACCAAGCACCATGGCTGCTGGAATGTGGACAGGGTTTCCTCATATGAGGTGGCTTAAATTAGGAAAGGAAATAAGAAGGGAAGTCAGATGGGGCTGCCACTGAAAGGTCAAAGATATGAGAGAAGGCCTGACAAAGACAGCCTCAACTCAGACACACGCTAACATGATTTTAGCAGCTGTGCATCATAAACAAGCCTCTGAGCTGGCCCCTGTTGAGTAAAATCAGATAAGAGGGTGACACCCAGCCAGATGGTCATACTTCTTTGCTTTTCCAGTTATCAGTATCAGTGTGTGACAACAAACTTGCTGATAGGTTTATTTCAGCTTCAGCTTTTCACAGTGCTCTGATTTTATTCACTCTCTGTCTTTGACCAAGGTGAAGCAACCCTTGATAGGATTTTCTGTCAGATATGAAAGTCATGATGACTTGTGAAGTTAACACAGATGCATGAATGGGGAGATAACTGGCCCCAAACATTGGGAAGAATACTGCAGGAAGCGTTTGGTGTAACGTTCTCTGGTAAATTATAAAAATATCCACGTGACACTTTCCACTCCACCATCTCTGATTACCTGCATTCACCCTTGGGTGAGAATAACCTGAGCACCTGAGAATAACCTGAGTTTAAAAAAACTCCTGTTGCCCTCTTCTTACAGGAAAACAAATCAGCTTTTCTCTTTCAGCATCTATCATATCAAACTGGAATTTCCTTCACCATTTTCATCAAATTTTTATCTAAATGATGCAATTAGTGTTGCCCACAATTACATGACCGTATGAAAACAGCTACAGAACTGAGCATGCTTCTTATGACTTTTTATGATTAACGTTTTACTGAGAAAAAAGATACATCATGATAAAGATATAATAATCTTTTGCAGCTATGCAAGGTGTGGCACTTTAAAGTAGCACTATGTAACTTTTTAATCTTATAAATAGGTGTTTCTGACTTGTTTGATAGCATAGTTGCATTTATAATGTACAGTCCTGGAGCCCTCTTTGCACTGCAGTGTCCTGAGGCCAAGAAGCCACACTTTGCACATTTGTGTTTCAGCCTGGAGCATCACGTTACAACTAAGTTTAGCTTTACATGCCCCATCACACACCAGCAACTGGACATCAACACACCGGTAGTTTTAAACATGCATCGTGGCTGATTCACCAAATAAACAGAAGAGGACATTATCAAAGGAACAGAGGAAAGGAAAGAGAGTCTGGCTGACTTTTACTGGCTGAAGAGAGCTCAGAGTAAGATGGATGCTGAATCAGCCTTCATAGGGACGCCTCACTAAGAAAATCTACCAAAGTTCAATCATGCTTCTTTAAAGCCTTATATTGACAAAGAAGGCTCTGTCAGTTGTCAGAGGTACCCTCTATTATGAGAACAGAGTTAATAGATTTTAAAACATAAACTCTGGTTGACACTGAAGATAAATGTGGCTGCTTTGGACTGTTCTGCCCGGCTTCTTCTGACCTGAAATATAAACAGACTGCTTCTTGGTCCCTGGTGTTGGTGGCAGTGGGCGGGTGCTGCAGCAGTCTGTCGACTCCTGGAGGACTATGAGGTGCCAGTCCATCTCATTTCTTAATTACTGTCGTCCCTGAGACCCAGCCGGCTAATGACTGCCCCACTCCTGCAGCAAGCCTGAGACTCCACTGAGCGCAAGCAGATGGAAGGGAGAGAGAAACTCTCTGCTTCACAGGCAGCCAGAACAGAGGGCTAAACAAGGCCTTTCTTGACCATCTGTACCAATCCAAAGCATGCCATATGCACACAAACGTGTATTTTTGTCATAACACAGGCCATGCACAACCCTGCTCCCTCTCACAACTGATTTGTAAGGATGTTTGTCTTCAACGTTACCTCTGAGCACCATTACAGATGCTCTTGGCTGGAAACCAGCAGCATGAATACCTGGTAAAGAAAGTACAGTACATATGCTGCTGATAGCTCCACAAAACACAGTCTGTTAGTATTAGGCCTTTAAATGTACAGGCCAGATAAAGTAGTGTCCTCACTGTAAATAGAAGTGTGTTACTGTAAATACACACAGCTTTAACCTGGTTAGTGCACGTAACTGCTTTGGAGCTTCCCTTTCTGAGAACATATGGGTGGATGAGGATCAATGGCAGATATGGGCCAGCATTAGCACCGACACTAACAGGGCTAATCTCCCTAACTTTCTAAGATGTTCTTCTCACTGCTGCGGTCACTCTTTCACACACACTGACCTCAATCCTCCTCCCCTTCCTCCTCCTCTTCTTCATGCAGGCTTGTGGATCTAAGGGTGCGGGCTTTGTTTCAAAGCTCTTTTGAACAAAGTTAAAGCAACACATCACAGCTGCACCATCTAAAACATTTACAGCTTATTTGATAAACAGATAAACAAAAGGCTTTTAAAAAATGTTGAAAATGAGCTCAGTCACAAAGACGGCATCATTTCAGTGTTTTAAGTAAATTAATGAGAGATTATTAATAATTCCTTTAAAGTTAAGCACTTGTCAAATATGAGATTCATGTAAAAGTCACGGCGAAGCATCATTAGCTACGTTTACATGGAGTTCAGGATTACTGAGCATTTCGATAAACAAAAGGTTAAAAATAAAAAAAGAAAACGATTATTTTGAACTAGTAGGTACTACGCATGTCAAAAGCGTTATAATCATATTAAATTTATTAGTCGTTTAAAGACAGATCAGATCATTTTATCCAGCATCCATGTAATGGAAGCTGGAATCTCCGATCAGATTGATTTCAGTCAGGTAGATGAAATATTTTTCCATGTAAACATAGTCATTGTTTTGTCATTTTTTGTAATAAGCTCATGCAAGATTAAAGAAACAGTTTAATACAGAACTGAGTAATGTAAAACTAAAGCCTATGTCCAGTTTGTTTTTCCAAACACTCATTCAAATTTTAACTAAGGTCACACCCACACAGAGAATAAACTTTTCTCTTTTTTTTTTTTAATTCATACAGATGAAAGCTTTTCCAGAAAGGTGTGTGTCTTCACATTCCCAGTGAAAACGCTGTAGTATCGATACCAGGCCAGTACGTGGTGCTGCAACACTGCCGCAGAAAAACACAACAAAAAACAGAGAAGAAGACATGGAGCATGCTCAGATGCAACCTATCAGCAAATAAGAAGTAGAAAAAGAACAAGAGGGAGGTCTTCACTAGTGCTTTCACGCAGACATGGTTCTGGTTCTAGCTCCGTTCTGAAGTCTCAGAAAGTCGATGCTTTCTGGCGAACCAGCTTGCACTTACACCAGTATAACCAGAACAAAGTGGGAGGACTTTACTCTGTGGAAGTAAACATCAACATCTTGGAGATTTTATCCTGAATGTTGATAGTTAAGTCGTCAGGCTCCATTATTTCATTTCTCAAAGTAAGAATCCATCGTGCAGACTGCCCGGGTTTACTTCCTGGACTTCCTGAGGCGATGCAAAGACTTTTTGGTGCTGTTCTTTGCATTTTAAAGTTAATGATTATTTGGTCTGGCTTTTGTTTTGTTTTTGTTGTTTTTGTTTGGGTTTTTTGTTTGTTTGTTTGTTTGTTCTCTTTGGGAAAACAGTGGTTTCGTACTCCAGAAACACCTCTGTGTGGACGAAATCTCGAAACAATAAAAAAACTGTAGAAGAATCATTTAAACTCCTCCCTGTGTGGATAGGACCTTACACATGATTCTTATAATGTATCTGCAGTTTAAATATACAAGCAAGGCTCAAATTATACAGGGGCTTTCAGGGAGCCTTATTTTCAGACATGTACCACAACGTTGCAAGTCACGCGCATATCTGTAGGTTACTGCTTGGTAGCACATTCAAAAACATGGTTACAGCCAGCTGCTCACCACTGTAAGCTGACCCAATCAGAAACATCTCATAAAGGGACGGAAAGTTCTTCTAACAACCACAAAACTTAACAAACGTAGTGGTATCTGTTTGGACATCTCACACTACAAAACAAAAGAAATAGAACTGATCACCTGCATAATTTGGAAATTTTAATAATTAAATTAGATAAATGACGATGCACAATGCTGACCAATTAATGCTATTCATTTTAAAAAACATCAGGAACCTTATGGGAAAAACTGAATGTAACCTAGACTGCATTCACACAGTGATAGTACAGGGGGACTTGGTTCGATTGGGAAGGAGATTTTAAAAAATTTTTCATCTTTGTTTGGTTTGCTTTCAACCTGCACTTTACTCAATGGGACCAGTCCTCCTTGACCATGTCATACAGGTTTAACAGCTGCCTACTCGGGGCATCAAAAAGAAAGAAGAAAATCAGACTCATCAATTAGCCAAGACTGAAAACTCTTTCACCATAAGTAAACATGGGATTTAAAAAAGTGTATTGATTCTTGGGGTTTCTGTTTTTTCTTTGGTGTTGAAACCTTATCTGTCACCAGAATATGTCCAGTATGAGCAGAAGAAGAGACGGAAAGATGGCCGACATGTTGCGCTACATCGCATCATACATGAAGACATGAAGTCTTTGGTTCACTGCAGTAACATGCGAGAGGTTCATAAGAACTATTTAAATGGCACCATGTTGACACCTGGAAATGTTTCATATCTCTTCAGCATTCCTCCCTCTCATTCACACACCAACACAAACACACAAAGGAACATATTTGGCTTAGAAAGAACCTCTTTTATAGCAACAAGATGTAAAGAGTAAATTTGCCCTCTTCATGTGTTCTAAACAATTCATATTTATTCTAAACAAAGTAAGCCAAGGCAAGGAAAGTTTATTTGTACAGCACAATTCAACAACAGGGTGATTCAAAGGGCTTCACAGAATACAAGAAGCATAATTTAATATTTTAAAAAAGGAAAAGGACAAAGAAAGAACATTGGATAAAACCTAATAAAATATGATCAAGTATTAAAAATTCAAGTCTAAAAGAAACAGATGTAGATTTTCTAAATAAAAACTATTGAACTGCAGCAGAGAACAGGTGGGTCTTTAACCTGGATTTAAATAAACTGAGTGTTTCAGCTTATCCGAGGCCTCCTGGGAGTTTGTTTCAGGCATGTGGAGCATAGAAGCTGAATGGGGCTTTTCTGTGTCTGGTTCTGACTCTGGGAACTGCTAAGTAAAGTATAGAGATGTGAGCTGCCTCATCTCAGGTTTCTGCCTTGGATTTATGCAGGAAATACACAAATTCAGCTATTTTACTTATGAAAATGTTAAAAATGATTGGAGTCATGCAGAAAATGGACTAGCATTAAAATTATGTTATAATTATTAGGGTTTTTTATTGTGCACTACAGGCGAGGCTCTGTCTCATAGTTCATAAACTCAGATGAACCCATCTGGCACCAACAACCATGCCACGTTTAAAGTCATTTATATCCCCTTTCTTTCTCATTCTGATGCTTCAGGAAGTCGTTTTGATCATGCCTACATGATTAAATGCAATGAGTTGATGCCATGTGATTAGCTGATTAGATATTGACCATGTATACTTAATAAAGTGTTTTTCAGTTGCTCTACTTGGTTTCTATAATCCTTCTTCCTTAGTACACACCATAATCAGTTTTTCACCTTGGGTTTGCAGAGAGTTGGTACTTAAATATCACCAGACTTTCCCATAAAATGTTTGAATGAGTGTCAGAGGTTTATATTTCAGTCGTTGCCTAGATCAGTGGCTTCCAACCTATTTTCCTTGGGGCCCCCTTTCATGTAAATACTAAAAAGCCATGGACCCCTGACCTACCTCGTGCTGAAACCATGCTTGGTTTTATGCTTTCAAAAGTAAGATTCTCACCATAAATAATGTATTCTGGCTGAGTCCTGTCCTCCCATAAAGGTTATAAAGGTTATATGTTGTTAAAATAACAACATATACCTTCCTTTTTTTCTTCAAATAGTGACAAGGTGTGGATATTAAACACGATGGCTCTGAATGTTCAAGCCTCAGGGACCCCCTGTGCTCTTTGGGGGACCCCTTGGGGGGTCCCAGACCCCAGGTTGGGAACCACCTGCATAGATAACTTTGCCTTTAAATGTTAATAAAGAACAATTTGAGCATAATGCCAAAGCAAACCTGACAGAGAAAACTCCTTACCTAGCAGTGAAGGCCATATTATCTTATTGCTGTTCACTATTCCACATAAAAACAGAATCAGTGCTGGTCTCTTTTCCAGTGTGGATTCACCTGTACTTGTTATGCGTAGCTGCACGGCCTTGATCAAACTGTGAAAATAATTCAAGACATGGCGACTAAACAATCAAGATAGTTGGGTTTGTTTTCTTTCCATCAACACCTTCTGAGTAGCTCCCTATTTGCCATTTCAGCTGATGTCAAGACAGGTCATCTGTCGTCGTGCTGCTATTCCTACAGCTCTCCATGTTCACCTCGGTGCCCTCACGCTGCAATCCTGAGGTTTTTATTCAGAGTCCAGTCTCCGTGGAAACAGCCAGCTCTCATCTATGTGCGTGCAGTCATTTTTCTGACTCAACAAACACAGTGAATAGAACTACAGGTGCTTTTTGTTTGGGTTTTTATGGGTCTGAATGTCTTGATGAAAGTATTAAAACATGGCTGGTACTTCAGCTGGAATGCAGCCTGGGCAGGAGTGGATTTCAGCTCACCTCGACCTACATGTTACAGACAAAACAATAGCCCATAAAAACAACAGAGGTAATGCAAATAAGTCCCATTAACCTTTGCAAGTTCACACTCTGTGTCTCCGCCTGTCCTCGGTAGCCCCGGCTCCACACTGTTTTCCCATCTCTCATGAATGTTTGATGGTGCTGCCAGCTGCTCTCTAAGTCCGAGGGCGGCACGTGTTCATGCTCACAAACACCCGTCCTGTGTTGTTTTTGCCCTCAGTGGACGCTGGAAAACAACACCGTGTACAAAATGAAAAAAGAACTCTGATGGTGAGATTTTTGTCAAAGAGGAAAATGAATCAGCCGATGCTATTTTATTTAAATACAGGCTGTAGGAAAGTCATTGTTTTGCCTCCAAGCACCAGCACCTCAGTCATTTCAAAAATCTTTCACAAATGAAGTGTGGGCACTGTTTCCTCCCACATAAATGACTGTGTTTTTGTGAGCAGCCATTAGTTTTTCTACAGTATTCTTCTTCTATTGTTGAACTTTTTTTTTCTCCAAACTGTAGCATCCTTGATCATAAATTCCTGGGTGGTTGTTTGCCATCACAGATGAGCCGAGCATGTGGGTGGTGGAGGATGGACGGGTATTTCACACACAAAAACATTTCTAATGTGTGCTATGAATTGTAAATTCTGTCACTTTCTTTCTTTCAAACCTTGCACAAACTCTCAGCGAGGTCTTATTTTCTGACACCTTGAGGGTTCTCTGAAAAAGCCATATGTTTCCTCTGCATCGTCAGAAGAATCTCAGAACTATTGTGCATTTTTCTCCTGATATGCAAATGAAGCAGGAATCCAGACTCAGTGGCTTACAAGCTGACAGACAAAGCTGACTGTATGGGCTGGGTTGGTTACACAAGTGAAACAGATTGCAACTGATGGCAACTGATCTACACTCACCAGCCACTTTGTAAAGTCCACTTGCTAGTACCAGGTTGGACCCTTTTTTCCTCCAGAACTGTCTTAATTCTTGGTGTCATAGATTCATGTTACCCATGAGGTCTCACAAATGACCCCATGGGCAACATTCCTCAGAGGATTTCTCCATATTGACATGACAGAGCCCCTTTTTGTGTTGTACTCTTGGTTTAGCTCAACTTGTGTTTAAGTTCACCTGTTTGATTGTTCAGGAGGTCAGTTTGTTTGTTACGTTCATTCAGTTGTTTGCTTGCTTAAGTTCTACTTTGTTCTGATTTTGAGTCTAGTTATATTTAGTTGGCCTCTTTTATCAGTTTGTTTAGCTGAATTTTTGGATTTTGTAAAACTTAAGTTATTGGGGTAAATAAAAAGACCAAGGTTTTTGAACTAAAACCTTCTGTGTCCTGCCGTCTTACTGCTTGGCCCCTGACACGTCCTAATTCTGATGCTCAGTTCGAACTTCAGTAAGTCGGTTTTTCAGCATGTCTACATGATTAGTTGCTGCCATGCGATTGGCTGATTAGGTATTTGTGTTAACAAGCAGTTGAACAGGTGGACCTGATAAAGTTTGCTCTACTTCTATCTCCATTTGTTTCCACAACAATACACTCAGATCTTTATTACTTTTGCTATTCATTTTATTTTACTTGTATTAGAACGTATTAATAAATTACCTAACGGTTGTAGCATTGGTGGGATTTCCTGTATTCCAAATTTAAACATCATTAATTTAACATGATTAATTTATGCATAAATGAATACAATAAGCTGCATCGTTCCCTCACAACAAGTACGTTCCAGGTTTGAACCCTGACTGGGTTAGCTTGTTCTCCTAAATGTGGAAACTGTCCTCTTCTCACAAATTACCTCATGGGTAATTAATTCATGCATGCAAAAATGAGCTGTAATTGCATATAAGTGGTATGTGAAATCTAATGCTTCTGAGAATAGCTTCAAGTAAAGTGTGAAAATAGCATATATTTAACCTACAGCATCGTATGAAGAAGGTATTTTAGTCCTAACGATGATCTTTACAACTTAAACCAAGTCATTTTGATTTCTAACAATGAGGAAGGGATGTTATTGTCTAAACAAACCAAGAAGTGACTGTCATCCTAACATGCGGTGTTACAGAAACAACCAGCAAAATGGATCCATTTAAGGTGAAGGTAGCATTGTCTAAAACAAATGTATTTCAGCTCTAATCCTATCCTAGCCAGGTTTTCTTTATTTGTCATACCAGAGGCAAAAAAATGTAAATGTGTAAACCCGACCAGGAAATGACCAAAATCTTTTTGGTAGGTTTTTGTTTTATCATGGACTTACTCATAAGTAAAAAGATATCTGTAAGGCTTGTTTAAATGCTCCAAAATGATATTTCCTTCTATTTGACTAGTATTTCCCTCCAACTGTGGGAGCACTACACTAACTCTATATGGGCAAAAATTTCTTACTTCATACAATGGTTTCTGAGGCCTCTGCACCACCATCTTAATCAAAATGTTTGTTTAAAAGTGACAGAGAAATTTCTGTCTCGTATATAAATGATTTTTTCAATCAGCTATTGTCATTACTCAGGAATGATTGTATGTTAATAAATGAATGGGCATGTATAAGTTTCTTCTTATATCGCTTTGTCCTCACACATTAAGGGGGTTTAGATGTTTATATTTTCCATTTTCAGGTGGAAAGAAACCTCCTCTAGTGATGAGACGAGAGTTGAACTCTGACACTTGCTCCCTGGTCATTGCCAGCAGTGGAAACCGAAGCCAGTTAAAAAACACAGCAGTGTGTTAAAGTAATACAAAATAATTTTGGTAATTTCTTTTGAAATAGTTAATCACTAAGTTATGTTCATACACCGATTTAACAGGTTTGCTGATGATATAAATGTAATTTTCAGTGTCTTAATTAAAGGTCCCATATTATGCAAAAT
>CM047995.1:23464519-23477458 GCA_026261665.1 Melanotaenia duboulayi | reverse complement strand
AATCGGATATGTGTCTCATATGGACAAAAGAGTCAGATTTGGGCCACTTTCGCCTGCAGTGTGAACAAAGCCAAACGAAAAAAAAATCTAATCTGCAATTTAATCGGAGCTGCAGTTAATTCTTGAGTTCTGATGCCAGATTTTACCTTGTTCCTCTACAGCCTTCCAGGTCCATGTCCAGTTCAGGTGTGGACTCAATGATTGCCTGCACCTCAGTCTTCTCGTCTTCATCTAGAAGAGCATAACGGTACTCAGGTTTAGCCTTTACAAGACTTAAAAAACTGCTGACTGCATGCAAGTGCAGCACTGACCATCACTTTTCAGAGCAGCGTTGGCAGACTCCTGCTGTCCTTCCTGCACTGCTGTCATGTTCTTACTGCCCTCTGGTTTGCCACTCTTCCAGTCCAGGTTCTTGTTGGGCCCGTCTGAAGGTTCCTGTAGATGTGACTCCATGGCTACATCAGAGGCAGGAGCAGATCGCAGAGCAGAGGAGGCAGACCCTTCTTCAAAATTTGACACATCTTGGGGAGTTGGTGGTGTTGTGGACTGAGAACCACTATGAGTAGCAGGTGTGCTGGATTTGGAGGGACCACCCTGAGAGGATATGGAAGTGCTGGCTTTGGACCCTCCATCATTTCCACTTTTCGAAACGCTTCCCTGCTTGGTTGGTGTGCCGGACTTAGAGCTTCCACGGTTCATATGGGCCAATTCATCCTGATGGTGATGGGGGGGGTGAGAGTAGACAAGAATTCAACCTCCGTTTCAGATTCAGAAGGAGGCTGTAGTTAAGCAAATCACATGCAAATAAGCGGTGATCAAGCCAAGTTAAAAAGAAAAAGTCCAACCATAACAAGTCACACCTGAATGCAGCACAGCAGCATTTCCCTGACAATTATTCAAGCCTGAGAGCAATTCCAGGGGAAATACTGCATTACATGNCGACAATTCCAGGGGAAATACTGCATTACATGCAAACAACACTGAAGCACGCCATGCTTCTCGATACCAACGCTGACTTTGATCCTGTGCAATAAACTTTACAGGATCACACCAATATTTCCCAACAGCAAAACCACTGGCCAAACACATCAAATGGAAGTTATTCTTGCATGATTTAAACAGGGACAACATTTCATACACACAGCTCCAGTAAGTCAGCAAACAGATGTAAACAAAACAGGACATATATAACAACCTAACACGAGTTCCATGTTGGTGTGTTTATCTTTTATATTCTTGTAGTTTTTGTTATACTTTATTTAGACTTAAATTCTAAAAATTTCCACGAGGAGATTTGCTTGTTGGTCTGTGGATGCTAAAAGTTTCTGACTGAGTTAAAATGATCTGTGCAACACTAAGAGAGGGTAAGACTGAACCGGAATCACTTTGTAGTAGCTGTAATAGACACCCGAAAAGGCTCCACAAATATATTTAGAAAATTTATTCACATGATCACGTGAGGTTATTCATTTATATCCAGATTTAGTTTTAATGCATATTTTATGACCTAACATCAGTCTCATTCCTGACTGGAAAACTATTCTGTTGGACAAAACACAAACAAGATCACGGTGCATTTTTAATCAAATAACAAGGCACCGTCAGTGTGTTAGCATAATCTGACACAGGCATAGGTTAGTGCTGACGTTACAGTCTCTTTATGAGAAACAGGTCTACCTGCTGCTTAGCCTGTTGACTGGGAAAATTCTCCTGAGAGCTTCCACAACCCACTGTGACCAGGGAAAACAATTCCTCAAACTGAGGGAAATTAAAGACTGTACTCATTAATCAGGACAAAATAATGTAAAACCATCCGACAGAATTTTTCTTTTTTCAAATGTCAAGAAAAAACAGAAATGGTCCTTTATTCTAAGTACTGATATAAACTTGCCTTGGGAATAATAAATAAATCAATAAATAAATAGAGAAGTGTTGGAAAAGCCTGAACTGAACTCCTCTAGAGCAGATTGTGACCTGCTTGTAAATAAATCAATTAATCTAATACTGTAGTGTTCTCAGCTTTCAGCGTGGCATTGAGAAACTTCAACCCTGCTTTGTTTTTCCTGTTAGTAGCATCACCTCTGCTCTACAAATAGCACAGCGCTGATGGAAAAGAATCCGGACATTAGCAAAGCATCTCTTTTGATCCCTTCGTCACCTTGAGCAAAGAACAAAAGTACAATAGACACCAAGGGAAACAGAACAATGGACTTTTAAATCCATGAAAACACACTTTAAAGTTCAACAAACCAGTATTAGTCTATTTATTTTATTGTACTCTTTCTTAATTTTGTTTTCTGTTCCTTCTGTGAACCTTTTCTCTTACGGGAATATCAGCTTCCACAGTTCATGCGGGCGTCATCCTTTTGTTGCTATAGTAACACCCTATCGAGCCCCTCCTGTGTCTGCTGTGGCTCTGCTCCAACCACCCAACAAAAAACATTCACACATCAACACACACACCTGAGTGTTGATGTCCCCTGTGGTCAGGGGAGGAATCAGTAATCATAAATCCCTTGAAAATGTCAACAGTAAAACCACAATCAAACACATAATATATAAAAGATAAAAAATAAATAAAAAAAACTGAAAATAATACAAACCTGAAAAACAAAAAATACAGAGAAATGGAGAAATAAAAGAAAGAAATAAAAAATATAATAGAGACAAAAAAATAAAATACAGAAAATAAATAAAATACAGGGGTAAAAACTAAAATAGAGAAATAGTAAAATAAAATAAGAGTGATGTTAATTTTTTCATGTTTATTTTTTGTCACTATGATAATAATTAAAGTTTTTAATACACACACGTCATCAAAACAAATTACTTGGAGAAGCAACAGTAAATTTATATTAAATCCCTGTGAACGTCATCCTTCATTTTGCTTTATAAGTTTGGGAATTCAGTTTCTGAACTTAAATTTTTTTTTCCGATACGTTTTGATGCCACACTGAAATTTATTATGTACATCCCCGCACTTCACAAAAGTTTCTTCCAGGACGCTGCGTCCCTTCACTGTACAGCGTCGCTCATCACTGGACTTTTACTGGCTGTGGAGAGTTCAGAGAAGAGACAGGATGACGGATGGATGCTAAAATAGGTGTTAAGGCTCAGTCAGAAAATCTACCGCAGTTCAGCAGTGCTTCTACGTTCTATAACTTTTTTAGCTGGTGGTATGGCTGTATTGTTTGCAGTTTATACCACGTTACCCTGTCCATTTTTATTGGATCACATATTGAAAAGCTTCGGCAGGAGCCAGTAGCTGAGAGAGACCTGAAGTTGTTTCAAGCTTGTTGAACTGGATGAGGTGGTTGAGAAGATCATTTTTCAGGCTTATTCTATCCGGCCTTTATTGCAAATAAATTGCAATTGCAAACCAGTACCAAAAATGTACCCTTGTCGGATTCATTTCGGAGTACTTACGTGCATGGTGATGTCACTTCCTGTTATTTTCTAAACATTCTGTGTTTGTTGAACATGAGAAACCTTATTCATGAGATTTCTAACAATTTTCTACTTGTACATTTATAATTTTTATCATTGGGTGTCCAGAAACAAAGTTATTACGATATGATTTTCTTTGGGTGATTTTTCTGCTGCTTTTGGGCAGAAGAGACACAGGCAACCTTTTAATTAAATATGTTTCCATGTGCTGAGTGTCACACGAGAGCAGGGTCACTGTAAAAGAAATCATAAAAAATAAGATTTTGGATTAATTAAATGTTATGTTATGTTATGTTATATATAGTTTTTTTTTCCCTTTCTTTGTCTGATAATGTCCTCTTGTGTTTCTTTGCTGAATCAGTCTTTCAGAATGACCAGAGGGTTGATCCAGATACGGCCGTGTGGCGCCATAAAGTAAAACACAACCATTCCATGATGCTGGAAAATAAAGATTACTATTTCATTCTTATGTATTCTGTGTTATGGGCCATCAAGGGAAATATGTCTAATTCTGTGGGTGTATAAAATTACAGGTGGTTGGGCGTATAAAATTTTTTAAAAGGAAAATTTCTTTATTTTCTGATTGTTTCTCTTTTTGCTTTTAGAGGCCGAGAGGGATGTTTATTAAAATTTGCACACCCATTGAATTATCTCTTGATATGATTTAGTTTCTTTTTATATTCTTTTAATCGAATTTGTAATACTTCTTTTAAACCCCGCTATAATGCTTTTTTTATGTAAAGCACTCTGAACTGCCTACCACATGAAAGGTGATATACAAACAAACGTGCCTTGCTTTTAGCAAAAGGGTCCTAGGATGGGACTCTAATGTGGGCCCGCTATGTGTGTAATACGACTGCTTAAGCAGCCACAAACATCCAGCTTGACTTAGATTTTTTTTTTAAAACAGCAGTTTCTCTTATTGGTATATTTCTTTCCACAGCTCTTCTTCGAGACAGTCTCCAGGTGCAGCTCAAACACAGGATGAATCTGCTGCAGGCTTCTTTCATTTTCTGGCAACACCCCTTCGAGTTTATCAGTGAGTATATTCTCCACCGGCTTCAATCGAAAAACAGATACAGCTTTTTAACTTTGTCTAGAGCTGCGCAACGTTGAATTTGTTTCTCTCAGCCTCTGGTCCTCTGCTAAAATTCTGGGTGAGATTTAATCATCGTTTCAGACTTTCATTGTCAAATTCCCCAATTTCATCCGAGTTTACCACATCTCTTGTGTGTTTTCTCAGCCTCAGGACAACTACGGCTCCACAAATATACATAACGTATGTCAGCGTACCATCATAACAAGTCAGAGGCTCAGTTTTAAGTACAGATGCACCAATCTGATTTTGGTATCGGTAGAAATTTCTGCATCGGGGTATTGTGGCTTTGGGCCCGCTCCATAAGAACAGATCTGTTTAGTGTCATTCTATGCTGCACTTTGAGTGACGTAATGTGCTAACATTTGTTTTTAAAGTGGAGCGACTAAGGGATCAGCCATCAGGAACTACCTCAGCCAACACATTCATCGGCTACATGGAAAACCTGCGCAGCAAACGTTCGGAGAAGGCTGAGAAATCTGCTTGAGCAGGTCACCGACATGGAGTGGTTCGTGTGTGAAAAAGCTTGACACGTCGGGGCTATCAGATTTTTATTTATTTACTTTTTTCACCAAGCTAGTAAAGCTTTTGCTTTATTCAGCAGCTTTTAGAAAGAATGTTTAAATTCAGAGCTTATCCGGCACCGTGCCTGAACAAAAACAAGGAAAAATATTGTTTAATAAGTTAATGTGTGCTGATGTGGACTATTGTCACGTTGAGTTCATGCATCAATGGTGTGAGATCAACACAGCCTTGCTCTCAATTACACACATTAATAACATATCAGAAGTTGAGCCGAGTCTTGGAAAAGGTGTGGTTGAGACCCAGCTGCAGATTAAATCTATGCTAGAACACAGGTTGCTAGGATACGGTGAAGACGTTGGTGAATAGCTGTAAATGTTAAATAAAACTACGATCAAACTACGCTACATCAGTTTTATCTGCGGATGGAGAGTAAATTTGTGAAACCAGGTTATTATCTGTTATTTACACAATATACTTTCCCATCCTCTCTCTGCCTGTTAGATGTGTCTTTGTACATCGGGGCGGAGGAGGATTGTTAACGTGCGACCTTGTAGAGTCACACACAACATACCATCATTTAAATAAGGTAAATAATCAGGCTGAGTAGTTTTTAAACACTAATGCTGACGGTGGATGAAGAAATTATAGAACAGCTGTGCTCCAACAGATAATGGTGATTAAAATAAATATAAATACTATAATTAATAATTAAATAATTGCACTAAACCATTTTAAAGAGCTGATTTCTGATTATTTTGAATATCTACCAACCATGCTAGTGGAGCTATTGTTGCTTTGTCTTCTACCCTTTAATCTCAGCTCCTTTATTGCTTATTTTATGCTGGATTTTGAACTCCTAATTGAACTGATTGAACCATTTCAAATAGGTTTTGTTTATTTTTACAGGTTGTTTAATCAAGGTAGTCAAACTATTGATTAGTATATTTATATCTGTTTTTAAAAATTAGGAAAGACATTTTTAAATCACGTCTGATGTTGCCTGGCACAAAAGAAAAATCTCAGTCTTTTCCACACAACAAAACATAATTTGTTGGGTAAGTCAGTGCTTTATTTCTGAATCGGATCGATATCGGTTAATACTAAATCTCATATCTGTTTCGTAAGTGAAAAAAGTGGATCAGTGCATTCCTAGTTTTAAGGTCGGGAACTTATGTAGTGTTCACTTAAAGAATTTACAAATGGCAGGTCATATTGGCTGCCAGTTATTAAACTATAAACAGTCCTTAAACCTGAAAAAAATGTAGGTAATCAAAAGTCAAAAGTTGTTCCCAACTCATACAACGTCATTGTGATGCTGTACTAGTAGAAAAATACAAGGAATACTTATTAGATGATCATTAATATTCATGCGGGAGCCTTGCTGGAGGCATGGTCTCCAACAGCAACAATGTGAAGACACTGTGTCCTTTCCACCCTCCCACGAGGTTAAAGGCAGGCCCCAGAATGGTACCACTTCCCCTACTTCTGGGCTCCAAGCCATCACATCAACACACACGCTTACAAGCTGCTAAAAATTCAGGACACACTGAACAATCCATTCTCTCTAAAGAGAAATGTACTCTCTCTTTTGAGTTAGATGGCAAGGGGTATTTGCATTTTCTTTCCACAACCTCTAGAGTCAATAAGGGGTGATGTCACCGGCCTGATCCGTGGGAAGAACAGTGACTTTTTACTTTCTACCTGCTGATATCAAAACTAGGATAAGTTTTAAGCCGGGACTTAATGGTAAAATTATACCTTGAGGCTGGTGTTGGACCGTAATTGGCTGAGGTTGTTGAATCTCCATGGTTCTGATGGGTCAACAGGTTCTCTATGGAATTCAGGGGTCATACCATCAGTCCCAGGGAGCTGGAATATTCCCATGGAAATGGGACGCTCCTTCCTGGAGATGGAGAAAAACAAGAGGAAGGTTAATTCTTCAATTAAGAAAAAAATAAATAAAAACTGAAATCACAAGCATCTTTCATGGAAGCTACACTTGAAGAGCAGAGTCAGTTTGTAAAAAATAGTCAGTGAAAATGCAGATTTTAATCAAGTGTATTATTTACTACTGTAAATTCGCCATCTTAGCTTAGAACATTAGGATTGTAGAAGGTAGAAAAGTTGTGTTAGAGATCCACCGTAACGACTACGCTGATGTATTAAAAACATAGATTTTAACCATGTTTGAACATTTTAACTGTTAATAACACAACGTTGAGGAACGCAAAAGGTGAAACTATAAATTACGGAGGTGTAGCACCCAGACCATCGGTGACACGATGAGCGGGAAATCCCATCGCTACCAGCTTCATTAGAGAAGCACTGTGGAACTTTCCGACCTTAAAATTCTGGTTTTATAGACTGGTTTCATGGCACAGTGACATTTATGATTTGTATTTCTGGAGCCATCGCTGCCCAGCAGCTTCCCAAGACTGGGAAATCACACGTTTTCTTCCAGGACGCTGCATGACGATGCAGCTGTTTCGCTTTATGTACCACATCACACACTAGCAAAACCGGCCGTTTGGAACACGAACTGTGATTGATTCAGCAAAGAAATGCCAGAGGACATTATTGAAGGAAGAGAGGAAAAGAAAGAACAGAGAATGATGAGACGGGAGTCAAGATAAGACTGTCTCAAGTAGGATGTAAGATGGATGCTGGGTTAGACATCGGTAGGGGATGCATCACTGAGAAAATGTGCAAAAGTTGGTGCATCTTTAAAAGCTTCATTTGCCCGAAAAGCCTGGTTTGTGTTTGGAAATAGAATTTGACCTTTTTTAACCAACAGATGATCAAGTTTTCTTCGTCATTGTTTGCATAGCAACCATCTGAATCATAATCTGATTGAATGGTGATTCTAGCATTAGCTAATGAGCAATAAACACAAAGTATGACTGAGGTCAAAAACAACTTTCCTTTTGCATGTATCAGGTCATTAAACTCAAAATTAAACTAAAATGTCACGGTGAAGATTCACAAGCAACTTCTACAAGTTCATAAGAGGTTGTTGAATGTGTGAACCAAATGTCACAGTAATCCATTTATTGGTCGTCGGTTCATTTTACAGAAAACTACACAAAACATGTTGGTAGCACCACAGGAAAAGTCAGGTCATCAAAGTCAGCAGGAAAAATTAATAAAAATCAACCTTATAGAAATTAACTTTTGCCTGCTGGCGGTGACAAAGATAATTAAAGTTAATAAAATAAATTTGTGGAGCATCATTAGCATTTATTAAATATTTTGTGGTAACCAATCTAATAATTTGAAATTGAGACACTTTTGTGTGTTTACAGCAGCAAATAGTAAGAAGACGTCCTCTGATGGAAAAAGGACCCCACAAGAAAAAGAAAAGATGCTCAGTATGATGCAAAAACGCAATTTATAGCCTGCAACAAGGAGAAAGAATAGTTAGCAAGATGCTCCACAAACCAAGTATGACAGCTTCATTAGTTTGAATGCTTTTAGCATCGCTCCATGTGATCAAATCACAGAGTGATTTGAACAGCTACGGTATTTAACTACGTCCAAGGATGCTCATATAAATTATTGAATCTGCTTCGGCTAAATTAAATGGGCACTACATCGTCCATTTTCCAGTGCAGTGGAAGCAGATCAGCATAATGTAATCAGACAAAACAACCTGTTGGTGACAAGATTGAGAGGAGACTACCTTGGAGCTGAAATAGTGGAGGAAAAATACAACTGGCTGCTTCAAAATCTCTTTTTGTAGCAGTTTATATGACATTGAGGCATACTTTTAACTGGATGAACTGAAAGACAAATAATGTCCAATAACCCACTGAAATACACACATACTATGGCTTTTACTGTAGCTGAGTAAGCATACAGCAGCTTTTAGGTGTGAGAAAATATTGAACCGAGGGATCAGAACAATGGCTGCCGTGGGGAACATTGCAGCCGGCAAAGAGGGATGACAAGCAGAAGCCCAAATACAATGGCCACACCACCATATTGAGAGGAAAGGGTCAAACGAAGGCTGCTGATAGTGACCGCGATGGTAACCGTGATTACACAACTGAGCAGAGAAAATATTTAAATGAAATCACACTTAACATTATGCTTAACAATATCAGCTTGAGTTTAAACAAATATATTTAAATCTATTAAAACAAGACTAAACAGTGGCAAGTTTGGATTAAATTCAATGGTCTAAAGGCGATGTGGTCAAGAAATGACTCATGTCAGCTGTACCTCTCTCTCTTTTGACCTAATTTCAGTGTGTAACACAACCACACGGCAGCAACAAGGAGACTGCATGGCTACAACCTGGCTGGGGCAACAAAGACAACCCGCAGAGGCAAAGATTAACTGATTCACACAGTTATGAACTTAAAATAGGATAGAGTTAGTACCTGCTTTGTCTGGGCAAGGAGGGGAAGGAAGGCAGGGCAGGTAAGCCTCCGGTAGAAACGGAGTAGTGAACCAGCAGCAGCACTGACAGAGAGACCAGCACAGCAGAGTTGATGACCACTGCTCCCCCAACAAAGCCAAAAACAAACAGCAGCATACACCCGGGGCTCATGGCCCCCACTGGATCATGACCCAGTGCCTCTCGGCAGACCAAGAGGTTTGAGTGTGCTGTTGATGACAGCAGGGAGGAGAAACGATCAGCTGCCTTGGTTGTACTGCTGTCAGTACATGTACAGCAGAGATGGTTTGTCCCTGCGGCTTGAACACTGCAGCTCAGTGCGGAGGCAGAAAGAGTTGGAGCTCAATGTGTCAGCAGCAGCCACAACAACAGTAATCCTGATGGCTTCAGCAGCAGCAGCAGCAGGGGGCGATCCACAGAGAGCCGGGAGAGGCCGGTGGCAGCTCCTCTCCCCTGACAATAGATTCTGCTTTCCTTCCTCCTTTACTATCCCTATGATCTGGTGAGATGCGACGTAGCATCCACTGTGCGGGCTAGAACACTCGTCAGCGCTGCCCTCTTGCTGTCATAGCACCCGGCCAGCACCCCTCCCTCTCCGTCTCTCTCCGTCTCCCTCTCTCTTTTGGATGCTGAGGCAGCTTGTTCCATATGCTTCTTCTCAGGCTGCAGCATGGAGCCTGACCAAAAAGTGTTTCCACATGAGGGTGCTATACAGAATGTGGAAGACACTGTCCAAAATGCATCTAAAAGTTAAAATAATAGTGACCATTTCTTTAAAAGTATCTATGCTGCTTTCACCTTGAAACAGATTTTGAATCAATTTAATTGATTTAATGGTTTATCGTGACACAAAATGAATACCAAAGCAACTTTCTAGAAAGAATTTTATTAATCCTCAAAGGGTAACAGCATCTACAACCTCAATTCCCCAAAATATGGTGAAATTGTGTAAAATGTAAATAAAAACTTAACACAATAATTTTTAAATCTAATAAACCCATATTTTATTCCCAATAGAACATGAACATATCAGGTGTTGAAACATGGACATTTTACCATTTCATGGAAAACGTGATCTCACTTTTTATTTTGATGGCCGCGTTCATCCCCAAATGTTCTCTATGGGATTTAAATCAGAGGAACATGTGGAACGGTCTAAAAGAGCGTCATCGGGAGGGATGCCCGCTGCACCATCTCAAAGCCAGCTGCTGTTTGACGTCTTTGCACAACCTGAAGCTCCATTGTTCCACTGAAGGAAAAGACGGTGATGGAGCCTCCAAACTGTGCCATGTAGAAAACATCTCCAGTGGGATCGCCTTGTCATGCCAGTAATGTTAGATGCCATCAAGAATAGAACTTTACTCCACCTTTCTGTGTCTTATTTTGGTGCTTCCTTGCAAAGTGTAAAGTTTGTGATGTGGAAGGAGATGTGGCCGATCTCCAGCAGGTGCCATCTTATGGTTATTGGGCTGCAGACAGCACCAATAAGAGCCTTAATATGGGTTGAGGATCGGCCTGTGTCTCCAGGGAGATAACCCTCGTGCACTTTTAAAAAGTTGGTGCAGCGATGGCGCACTGCAAGAGGTCTTGCTTGTACAGCTCAGTGATGCGGCCACATTCAGACAGAAAGTCAGGAGGACATGACAGGGTGAATGCAAAAAGGAAATTGTCATGAATTTTGCACATTTTTAAACTTTTAATTAACTGAAAAACATCTTGTTTAAATGCAGTTTTCAATAAATTACATGCTTTAAAATTGTGTCCCTTTTTTTGAAGTTCTACTTGAAACCTGGTTGAGATTCACCAGTGCAAAATGTAAATACTTGTACTTTTTCCCCTGGTCTTATGATATTGTTCAGGAGGTGCTGGTGCTATAGAATCAAACACAACTAGTCCATGTTTTTGGGATCCAGGAGTAGACACTATCCACACCTGCAGCCTTGTTTCGGTTAAGTCCGTCTCATATTTCATTCCTGGCCAAAGCAGTTGACAAACAAAACCAACAGACATTGCCAACTTCAGATCACAGCTGCTGGCATGTCTCTAAAAATAGCCACAATCAGGACAAATATTCCAAACAAAAAAAGCCTGATCTGATTATTGAACAGTATATTTCTCAACAGGACCCTCTGCACTGTGAAAAGGGAAAAAATGACCCATTAAGATGGCTGTGGACACTGGATGAACAACAAAGCCAAATAGAGTCGTGACAACGTTGTACTTAACCAGAATAAGAAACATAAAGAAGACTTGGACAATGAAGTAGAAACCCTCTATGAAATGTAACAGAAGGAATGTTGCTAAAATAAAGCTTTTTGATATCACACTGTACCTGGAACTAACAGAATATTGCAGATTAAGCAAGCAAGCCTAATGTGTGGATTGTATTTTGCGTTGGGATGCTTCCCAGCAGGCTGCAACAATGACTCGATAGAGTGATGTTAACAGATGGGATTGACTTTTATGTCAGTATAAACCACATGTTGGAAAAAACGACATACAAACAATGCTAGAAATTATGTTCATTTCAAGCTGAGAGTCCTCTGATCTCCTGGCTGCCTGCAGCATGGAGCTCAGTCTTAATCTACTCTGCTAAATGAGCAATGGACCACAAAGCTCATCAACCCACTGAAGCAGATTACAGGCAACAAAGCATCTCCCAGATCAACGAGCATCCACGGTGTCCCTGATCTGTCCCACTACATTCCAGCTTTAGTGCTTCCTGCAGCCTTTAATGACAACCTGTGGTCATATGCACCCCTCTTTTACACAACATGTCAAAATCCAAATTTATTAATTACTATATACAACCAATTTCTTCATCTTTTTTCATCTAAGCTGTTTTAGTTTTTCTCTTGACTTGAAATTAGAGATACACGATATCATCACCACAATATCTGTATCGGGCAATATTGGCTTCAAAACTAAATATCGGATATCAGGCATTCCCCAGATATAATTAACCAATAAAAAAAACGGGCGCTTGTAAGAACATAACCCAAGTCTGTTTTAAGGAGGATGAGAAGCAATGATTGTAATGATTCAACTTGACACGTTGCACATAATGTAAGTTGAAATATTTTTCTTAATTTGCACAAGGAATGAATGAAACTTTATTGTCATTGCAACAGGTGCAGCAAAAAAAATTTTCTACCCATTACAAACCTGTCCAAGAGTAGACAACAACAACATATAAACATTAACAGGAGTGATTATTACATCATTTCAGATTTTCTTTTACATCTGCATTTGCCAACAGGCCAGCATGACAAAGAGGAGGCAGAATAATACCGTATACTAAATACACAACAGCTGCGTTTAGGTTTGGGGGGTGTTGGTATCAGTTATACTTGTCAGTTATAGAATTTTATTCTACCACTGACAAGAGTTCATATCTGTTATACAAATCTAAATATGGTCATTTACCGTAGAGAAAATCAGCTTTACAAAGTGCTTCTTAATGAGTAAGAGA
>CM047995.1:23451365-23464413 GCA_026261665.1 Melanotaenia duboulayi | reverse complement strand
AAATTGCACAATGCACATGCGCAAAGAGGGGGNGATTCAAGACCAGGTTGCTGTATTCAAGCTGAGATCAACGACCCTAAGAAAAAAGGCCTGGTGGTGATTAGTAGTTATAGATTTGTGTGGAAGAGACAGATTTCTAAAGGCCACAACCACAATCGATCCAATCAATAACCTGTTTCCAAAGGGACGGTAAATGAGGCACAGTAGATTTAGATGAACAAACTGTGTTGGACAAAGCAGAGTTACAGAGTCCAGCCAAATATCAGGATCTAATCAGTGCTAAGCCAATATGACAAAGTGAATAACGTTGAGATCGCCAGGTAAGATACCTTCCCCCGTAAACTGCTGTGCATCGCTGTCAGTCCAGCTATCCATGTCGCTGTCACTGTCAGCAGCGGACATTTGGGAATTACGACTTGCCACCGTATCAATGGCAGCAAGACGGCAGAACTCACACATCAACCACCAGATTTGTCTATAAAGTAAGAAACAAGAGTTGTGGTTTTCTAACCGTGTTCTAACTGGTGCGGCTGTATCCGAGGGCTCTGCTAATCCTGCTGCATGTTGGTGTTTAGTCCGCTCCAAGTGCTCCATGTAACTGTGGATCATCTGGAAGGCAGACAGGAGATGCATGTAATTATAGGTATACATTAGCTGTAAATAATATACTGGATGTACATTACAAGAAGATTAAAAGTATTGCTATGCACTGATTTAAGTCTGCAAATTAAGACCAAATGCATTTATAACTCATCAGGAGCACTACTGGTACTGTTACTCACATTTACGTACACTGTTCAGGCACAACAGTGACAGCCAGAACCAAAACATAATGTAGTGTGTAGGTAACTACTTTCAATAGGCTGTCATCCTCTCTATTCAACATTAGCATTATTCGCGCTGGGATGCAGAAGGCTGAGTGGCTGGTTTGGACATTTGGAGACATTTGTTAGTGATATATAATGGAGAAATGACTGAGCTGGACCAAACAATCGGTAGCAACTGCTAGGCCTGCTGCTAGCCTTTTACTTCTAAATGTAAAATAATTTAGAAGTCACCCGTGTAACCATTAATAAACCTAAACTTTGTGTTATTTTATTTTGTTCGACCAAAACTTAAGCTTTTTATTTAGAGGTTTATATTGAGATATTTCCTGTTAACAGAGTAGGATGACAATTACTGATTATTTCATTTATATATTGACTATTTCTTCTGCATTCTGTGCATTTAAAAACATAACAGGTGCACTTGTGGGCAACCAGTAAATAATCCCAGTACAGATTAGTGACACTTTATAGCCAAAGACCAGGCTGTCATCATGGTGCTGTGTTTAGCAGTTAACTTCTGGGACTTCATTTATAATTTTACCCAGACAAAGCACTTAGGTATGTGTAATTTTAAGAAGCGATACTGGGCTGATGTAGGCTTACTTTAAAAAAGTGCCGTGTTAGCTTAAATACACTAAATAAAATCAGATCATTTTGTCCTTAGCTATGCCACGATTTGTCCATCTTAGCCAACAGTTTATCCTGGTTGCTTTATTTTACCACAGCCTGGGTTATGTATGAGAACACTACATGCTGAGTTTATGAGAAGCATACATAAAACTAAATAGTTTATTTAATCTCAGACCGACCTACCTCCGTGTGTCTCTGATGAAGAGCATTGTACTCCTTTTTGAGCTCTGTCTCTCTATCCTCGAATCTGCTAACTGAATGAGAAAGAAAGTATTACAACCGTAAAACAGCTGTACAGTAACTTAAACATATATACACTGACAAAAAAATGGAACTTAAATACTCGTATGCAGTTGTTCTGTATAAAAGCTAATGGGAAATGCAGCATTTTCCATCCTGTATTGTTCAGTAAGGTATTTCATGGTACTGCCATGTCAAGCCAGCAGAGGGCCACAATAAATCAAGCAAAGCCTTGATTTATTGTGGGAGGTGAACAACAGGATCAATTTTCAACTCTGTCAGTTATTTATGAGATCAAAAGTTTTCATTATCATCATTCTAGTGTTTGAAAACAAGTTGAAATCTCAGTCTAAAACATTTCAGCTCAGTGGCTCTGTTATTGTGGAGCTCTGAAGATATTTTAGTGCCTTTTGACTCTTAATCACACAACAAAAAAATAACCGAAATATCATTTTTGTTCTTTTTTCTTACATCAAATTGAAAAAATAAACTTTTGCTATGCAAAAGGAATAAAACCCAAGTTTAAATGGATCAAACAAAATTTCTATCTCAGCTTAATCCATCCACAACTTACTGCTTCCTGTATTCGAGTGTCTCGGGTGGCTCAGTTTGTTGGTTGGCTAAGCAGCTGTTACGAATATTATTTAGAGGCAAGTGCGTCGAGAGGTAAAAATGAAAAGTCTCCTCTGAGTCTGATTCCCAGAAAGTCCGCAGAGCTGATAGGGCTCCCCTCTAACTGAAGTCTGAAAGCGTGGATGTTTAACACAAACAATGATCGTAGACCAGCTGTGTGTGTAATGTGATGAAAACTGATTGTTGGGTTTTGGGGAAACAGAGATAAAAGAGTAGAGCAGAAAAAGCTCAGGTCTGGTACAGGGATGTGCAGAGAAAAATGAAGTGAAAGCCCCACATGCAAAGCCTGGATGGTTCCAGCTGAGAGAAAACATAACCAAGACAATAAAAATAGAGTTTGCGCTATTTATGGAAGCAGTGTTAAAATATAGTTTCATTCAGGAGATAAACAAGAGCAAAAAACAAAGTCACTCAATCTGTTCAACATTTTCTGTGTCTTCATTTCAATCCAAAAAAACAACATATTAAAAAGAACAGACAGCTATTTTAAGTCAGAGCGTGTTTGAGATTGCAGTTGTCAAAGCTTTACGTGATTTGTAGTGATATAACACAAACAGGCAAAAAGAAACAAAAAGGAAGACGTGAAGAGACTAAACCAAAAAAAGCAGACAGAAATATAAAAGGGGAAGTGTTGCATTAGTGGAAATAAAAAGAAAGTAGCCGAGAACTCTCAAATTTCCCTTCAGTGTAATATTAACTGGTTTTCGTCATGATGCTGAGGGGGAACAAACACACGGTCAACAGCACAGTCATGCACACATCATGAGGGTTTCTTTCTTTTCATGCCCTGGAAACAACCAAACTCCCTCACATCTCAACCAGTTCCTACTTCAAAAACAGATGCAGAAAATAACAAATGCTCATTACATTTTCTTTTCAGGCATGTGGATGTTTTTACTATTGATTATCAGATCAATACTGTTGAATTAAAATAAATTGAATTAAAGAATCTAGACAAAAATGACAGACAAGAAAAGTTTGATGAGGGTAAAACTGTTCCTGGCCTGGCTGATGTTTAGTCTTCAATTAGAGTTCGTTTAACAGACTTGGAGAGCAAACATTCATAGTATGTTACTATGGCCTTGATTCAGCAGGGACACTGAAGTCCATCTACCCTCTGGCACATCACGGTCACAAGACCAGCAATCTGTCGATGCTGCTCATGCAGTCTCTGCTCCGGCTGTCCAATAATAGAGCAACCACAGATGTAGCATGACGTGGACTTACTCTGGTCTGCATAGTTTTTAGTTTTGAGCTCTAGCTGTCGCGCATGAGACTCCAACGTCACCACTCGACACTGGAGATCCTTCTTCTCGCCATCTTGGGAGTCCTCCAAGGTGATGTACCTCTGCAGATAAATACAAAGACAACAGACATTTAGCATCATGTCACTGACTCAAACCGAAGTAATACATGTGAACTTCCACTGGCAGGTTGTCAGTCATGCTCTGAAATGTCCCGCACATGTGAGAAATAAGAGACAGTCCAATTATCTGATGATACAAACAAAAGTGCAGTCACACACATACACACACACACTTATTGTCATGGGCATGCAGGCAGCAATCCTTACTAATTACATCAGAACAAAATAGCCTTTTTATTCTCATTATTTAACTTTTTTTGTTTAGATTGACCTGGAATCCGGATATTGGACAGATTTGATAAAAATTCTAAATTTGTTCTGGTTTGTGTCATGAGGCATTGTTGTTGCTCAGTGGGAAACCATATGACAAGCATATCAACTAGATCTGAACTTCCAAATAAATGCAAACCATGATGAAAATCCAGATTTTATCCTGCTATGACCAGGAGGTGGGTGGGGGAGTACTGCTTTTATGACTTTTTATGAGTTTACAAAATTTTTTGTCACAAGGATTTCAGGGTCTGTTAGGATTACTCACAGACACACTCCTGGAAAATATTTCTTCACTGCAACCACTCTGGGGCTCTTATTAACTACACATCATAAACATTTCAGTTAAAAATGAAGTGTTTTGCAGCCATGATTTACACAAGGATATAGGTCTGTGGGGGAGGGGCTAAAATGGGGACATTTTGACTTCATTTTACCAAACCTCAGTGGGTTTCCTTCAAATAAATGGTAAATTACAGGAAAAATATGTTTCACTTAAAAGAATGAAGTGAATAAATAAGTTAGAACAAACGTTTATGGTACAAATCTTGTAGTTATGGGTCAAATGATGCAACTCAAGAATGTCAAGATTTACTGAAAACACAATTCCTTCCCAATTTTCATGCGTGGGGCACAATAACAGACAAAATACTCCCAATAAATACACCTAAAGACACTAATTTCCCTACAAGGCATCAGGGTTAATGAGCACGCAATCAGCACCATCTATGACATATGACACGAGTACACCTGTGAGAAAGTAAAATGGATTTGATGCATGGGATAAATCAAGAATCTGTGCGTTTCAGATAGGGATGGGAATCGAAAACCAGTTCCACTCTGGAACCAGTTCTAATTTTTCCAAGACACCGGAATTGTGCACCACTGGGCTTATCAATACTTCTATCAGATAGATAGATGGATGGATGGATGGATGGATAGATGGATAGATAGATAGATACTTTATTGATCCCGAGGGAAATTCAAGCATCCAGTAGCATATACATACATTAACGGTTAGTACTTGACATTAGGGGTTAGTACTTAAGCATAACTAGACTCGGTGCCGACAAATAAACACTGTCACTGTTTTGCTCGAGTCTTCTCTGAAACTCATTACATCACGTAACCCCACGTGGTTCAAGCATGCTCAGAGGCAACAAGCCCCACAGGATGATCGGAATGAGAGTTTACATGGTTATGTTTTCCTGATCCGATCGTAAAGAGGTTTAAACCACCCCTCTCGATCGGATTGAAAAATCTTTCCGATCGAAGCTGATCAGATCAGCGGACATGTTTACATGAGGCATTTTTATTCTGACTGGACGTTCGATGGGATTAAAATACTCCATGTAGATGTAGCTAGTGAGCATTTCTGTGAGGTGCAGTCAAAAGCCTGGGATGAGTATGTGATGTGAAAAACAACGGGTCATTTAGCAGGGTGATCAGATGTGATAGAGGGAGGGGGACCCCATGAGAGGCTGGAAATCCTGGGAATTCTAGTCATAATACAGTAGTCAGGGTTTATTTTATTGCATTCTTGGTTGATTTGACTTCTACAGAGTTTTTATATTAAGTGACGTATTATTTTACTTTTGTCCGAGCAGATCTGTAGTTCTGGCATCCAGACCAGACCGATTAATTTTCTTGTTTGTGAAGCGTTGACAAAGATTTTAAACTCAGTTCACTCTTTTTCGATATTAAATAGACAAGTTTTTAATACCATAAATCTGTGGTTTGATCAGGAATCGATAAAGAACCGGATAGACAGACAAGACATTGATAAATAAAATCTTATTAATTCCCATCCCTAGTGCATACAAAAACACACACACAATTTCCTAATGAAGATAGTATCATTGTTATGGTTGTTTCATCAGTCTTCACAGTACCAGCTGTGACTAACCTCAGTCCTTATTTTTTCAATGGATACTCAACAACCAAGTGAGATAAAACATTCACAACACCATTTACCAATGATAACTATCTGATTACTTGATTAATCCCAGCAAGGTAACTGCAAATCAGATAGAAACTGAAAGGCCAGTTGGAGCAGCTCCTCAAACACTTTCTAGCCATCAGCCAACAAATCTAATCCGTTCCCCGGCTCAACCACTGCTCCCTGACGGCTATTCACACTTTGCTTTATGAGAACATTAAATTGATCTACTCATAATTAAATGAGCTCTGCAGAGAAACTGAACTGTGAAGGAACAAATTATAATAGAAGTGACATACCAAAATACTACTCCGGCCCATAAATGAGTTGTAATTTGAAATCTAGAGATGGTACTATGGGTAGACATCTACTACCGTATGCCAACAGTTTCCTCTTGTAAAGCTGAAGAGGATTACAATACAATACTCTTGCATTGATTACTAGTGTATTTATGTTAATAAACACTTAATAATGAGCTGGGAGTTTCTGCAAATTGACTGTGATGTTTTGTACTTTTTATAGAACATCCTGAGTAGACAAAATTTCCAGGTTTACATTAAGCAGTCACCTGAGCCATGTACAGAACTCAGTTTGGAAGTTAATGCGGTTATTTTTGAGTAACATGAGGCAGAGTCTTTACATGGGTGAGTAAAGCGTGCAGCCGAAAAATGCCTCATACTTACTGGAACCCCGAGGTCTTTTAAACACACTATGGGTCTTTCACAAGTTAAGATACTTATAGGAGCTTTCAGAAAGCGACTATAGCTTCAGACTTTTCGTTCGTCCGTCCGTCTGTCCGTCCATCTTCTCCTGCTTATCCAAGGTTGGGTCACAGGGGCAGCAGATTAAACCAAGAAGTATTCACCATCATTCCCGCTCCCAGGCCTGGCTCCAGACAGGGGACCCAGTGATTCTCTACCTTTTCCCTTACCTAGGACCAAGGAATGACTCTCTAAATGTTCTCTAGGAGTGAGTGTGAGTGGTTGTTTGTTTCTCTCTATGAAAGACTGGTGGCCTGTCCAGCCACCCCAAACCCTGCATTAGAATAAGCAGGTATAGACATTAATGGAATTGTAAGCCAATGTTCAATGACCAGTGTGAAACATGAGCTACCACAATCAAAATACCAAAGCAAACAGTTTTAACACTGAGTTTCATTTGAAAGGACAAAATTGCCCAAAAAAAAAAAAAACAGATTTCAGCTTGAGACCGTGTTCATAATGATGATGGGCTACGGTGCTAGTAGAAAAAAAAATAAAGTTAATGAATGCATTAAAAAAAAATTCACACGTGCATATAAGCACATGCCTCGCATCAGAAATGAAACTCAAAACAGACATGCTTCATTTCATGATGCTGCTGACAAAAACACAGTATCTAACGCAGACCAGTTCCTTCACGGCTGATTCCCAACATAATTAATGAAAGGTCAGCATCGGCACAGACACTTATCCACTCAACCAAATCAATCCCTTCAAAAAAGTCCACTATTCATTTGCTGCTTGTGTGACATAACATGCTAGAGTTTCTACATCCACACTCTGAGGAAGCCCTCTCCTGGTTTTCTTTGTTTTCTATAGAAACATGAAATTAGTAGTAGTAGCATCTGCATCACCATTCAAATTGTTCGGACCTGCAAATAGCTGTATCTTTAAATGCTAATAACTAGCATTATGAGTCAATGTCACCTCCTTGTTTGGTTGGTTTGTATTGACACTGGAGCTGATCAGCTGAGTCAGGCGTCTAAAGCAGGGCCTATAAACATGTGGTCTTGTGATGTGGGTGCTCTCTGGGGAGGAGAGGCCCAGCGGTTTGTGCCACAGCTATCTGCAAAGAGATGAGGGTCATCTCGGCATCAGATTACAAAAGCTCCTTGGTCATATACACATCACACTGAGGCCAGAGGCTTCCAACAAAGGTGTTTCATTAAGACGCCTTTGTGAGTCTTTTAAAAACAAGTCATTCATTTGTGAACTGCTTCTCGCTTCCCGAGGGATCAAACTATTTCAGCACAGGGCGCTTTACTTACTATCTTTGAATCGGTTCTTTTTGGCATCAGAACAAAGGCAGCCACTTTGTATTGATAGAAATTTTGGTGAGTTTGTGCTAAAGGCTTCAAAATGCACTTCTTGTAAATAACCCAATATTTAAACCATGTTGCTGAGAGATGTATGGAAGGTCAAGAAAGCCCAGAGTTACTTAAGAACCAGTTAGTAGGTTTACAAGGAAAATGTTGTATTTCTAAGAGCATTAACATAGCACGTGGCTAGACTGCAGATGGACAGGTTTATGGGAATGGGGGTGAAACTAATCTGCAAATATATATAAGTCTAACACAGACTTGAGCAAGATATGGCCATTTCTGAAGTTTAAACGTCTTCTATTTCTCAGTGAGATCTTCAGTAATTCAGAGAAAAATACACACAACATGACACACAAACTGAAGCCTATGAAACGTCCAGTTCCTGCATTAACACATTCATTAGGACAGCTCCCACATCTTTCTTTCTAGCAATGCTGCTCCTCATATGACCCAGGAAAGAGGCTTGTGCATATGACAACGCTCCAGAGAATAAGTGTTCTGCCATTTTAACATGCTCTCTTCCCCAATGCTGCATCTATAATGCCGCCTTTGTCCACCGAGCACCAACCCACACTCTAATACACGCAAACACATGTGAATCTAGAACAAGTGTACACACTCCCACACAGACAGGGCTCCACTGTATTGGCACTCAATTGACAGAGTAAAATAAGCTTCTTTTAGTGGATTTGGCCTCAGGATGCTGCTCGGCCATGTAAGATAGCTGGGCTGTGGGAGGCCTTGGCCATCCGATACAATGAACTAACTGCAGAACTGCTGCACAAATCAAATGTTACAGACTCAACCATCTTAATATTTGCAATTAGCGAGGTGCTCTGCATATTATCTGCAGGTTTTTCAAGGAGTCAAATCTCAAACTCAAGTGTCTTCCTCAGAGCTGCAATAATATGCTCATCAGTGGATTAGTTAATCAAAAGAAAATTAATGTGCATTATTTACACAACCCATTCATCTTAATGCAATATTTTCAAATCAATGCACTAAAAATTTGATTGATCTGTGCCCCGTAATTAAAGAATTACATTACAGTTAACTGATTATTACAGCTAATAAAAGTTAATGATTAGATGTAGTCTCAGTGAGGCTTTATTTACTGGAGAGATGCTGCAGAACTTTGAGTATCAGAATGTGAAGACATCCATATCTTAAATTATATAAAATCACAGCTTAAACAAAATGATAAATTCCAATTTATCATGAGAAGAACATGAATGCTGCCACCAAAATGGATGAAGACCTTTTACTCTCAGCTGTCTGTACAAAACTGACTGAATTATCTGGATTATTTCAGTCATAAAGAATCTAAATCACTGAAGATTTCCCAGGGATCTGTCATTGGTGGTGCAAGAGGAAGAGCCAGAGGGGTCACAAGGGTACTTTTTAAAAGATTTACACTGTAAACTAAAAGCAGATACATCCTCTGCAAGAACAGAAAATTTTGTTCTTGTTCTGGTGGCTTCAAGAAAAAAAATGACATAATTTTGTTCCTTCAACTTGGTCTCTCATCATCTGAGCATAAGTTTTTTCTCGTGTAAGACTCCATAAGCTTTATGAGAAGCAAATTCAAGAAGCAGAATACAACCAAAACACGTGTGCATGTAGGACGATGGCCGGGAGAAATGGCTCGCAGTCAGACATGGAAGAACTCTGTAAAAGTTCTGACACAATTATGATCAATCCAAGACCGCTAGGATTTAGACACGTTATTCAAAAGATCCGGTTCATTTGACTAAGTGCAGTGTGAAAGNGTCCGGTTCATTTGACTAAGTGCAGCGTGAAAGCAAACTTGGACCAAAAGAATGTTGCAACCCCAAATCGTACCAAGTCTAATGAACTAATAGAGGTGAATAATAACTGCAGAAAAATTATTAATAATAATCATGTATTCTGCATATTGTAAGGTAACATTTAGTGAAATATTTTATTCTGGATCAGACAGATGATGTCACTCTTTTATGGAGTAAAGCCACTAATATGGATGAAAACCTCAGTCATGGTTCTATAATTCTTATCCTCAGACAGCAGTCAAATGAGTAACGAACACACTATAAACCACTAAGCTTGCGATCTGGTATCTCTTAGTATGTGTTACTGATGCATGGTGGCCAAATCAGCTGGCATTATGTCCAAGTAAGCTGTGGTCCTTCGAGGGTTAGCGGAGAACCCTGACAAAAGACCTGAGGGAAGTTCTGTCTTTCCCAAAGAATTTCCTGCCATGCCTTTTCCTCTCCTCTACTGGGAGAAGCCAGTAAAGAAACACATTTCTCTGGACTCAGAGCAGAGAAAGAAAACAACTTGGCTCATAAACAGTGTTTGTTTGGTAAGATTAATCTGCTTCTAGTGACTTATTGTCCAAATAAGCAGCTTAGCAACTGAATCTGTGCCACAGAGGTCATTAGCCTGCTTTGAATGGGTTGTGGCTTTAGTGTTGTGTGACACACAGTGTTTTAAACAGAGAGTGTGTTATGAAATTGCTCTTTTGTGGCAACAGCTGTGGAAGGACATAGCCTAAACATAGGGTAGTGCAGGTGTATGTCTGCATAAAGAAACAGAAACACCGCCATCAGTGGTCCTACTCACTGTACTGACACTGTCAAACAAACGTCCATTTTGCATTCATCTATGACAAACAAAACTGTTAATTTCTTGTTTATTCTCTTTTTTTTTGTACAAGCAGTTCTCTTGAAATTCTTTGATGGGTGATGCTTTATGGCTCAGATGGGGGAAATCTGTTTTTTAAAGAAACTCATCAGAGAGGTCTCAGTGGAAGGATGGCTGTCAAGAAGCCATTTCTTTCCAATATGCTAATGACAACACGAAGCAAACAGCATTTCCTGTTTGCTTCGATACATTTGGTTGATACAACAGAAGCCTGTTCAGCATGCGTATTACAAAGAAAAGAGGGTCAACTTCATTAAAAAACAGGTTATAAACAGTGCCATTAGCTTAACTAAGTTGTTTAAATAAGATAAGAATCTTTATTGTCTGTCACAAGTGACAGAAATTTCTCTTTGACAGGCTCCAGATAAAAACATCAACACAAAAAACAATAAAAAATAACTGTGCTGACGTCTCTTTCATTATTGAAGATATAAAACAGTTTTTACCCTTCAGCTACAGACACAACCTGTAAACGTTATATTAGTACTATTCTGCAGAGAAGTCAGATGTTAGTGATGACCAAACAGGGCTGGGTCCTCTCATGGTTCTTTCACATAACCAAAGAGGCAACTCTGAGTCATTGAAGTATTCAGCCTCAATTCAACCTTAGAGGAAGAAGTCGCTCTTCCCAGATATTTAGTCTTTTTTTTTTTTACTTTGACTCAACCTGTTTGAAGACAAGAAATCAATTAGTAGAGCTGGGCATTTAAGCGTTTGCGAGGTTGTAATTTAAGAGCATGGTTAATGTAAAACCTTGACGTTTGTTTTTAGGCTATGCTTGTGCTTTCTTGTGCATTCTTTACAACATCCCCCGCCCTGGCCCCTGGCATCAGTAAATGCCAAAAACGGATCCCTGCACTGAGGAAAGATTGAATTGTGCAAGAGATGGGTTTTCTGTCCATATGTGGGAAAATTTTAAAAAAGAAAATCGCATGAAAAGCATCAGAAAAGATGCAGAGACACACTAAAGATTCCCTTTAAAGAAGAAAAAAGGATGAAACTGCTGCGTCCTAAAACAAGAACGAGACCCAAGATGATATCCTGACTGACGATCACACCAACATGACTAACTGATATTCCGTGTGATGGAAAATCCCTTGTGTTCAGGTCTTTTTTAAAAGCTACAGCAACATGTTATAACATGACATCAATTATTAACGCATTGCTCTGTGACCTGTTGAGCTTGTCATTCAAAATTAAACCGTCATGGCAAATGTCAAAGAAAAACAATGCACACGTAAAGCGATGTGACTTCCTGAATGCATCCCAAAAAACAGAAGATATTTATCTTTCAATACTGCTTTTGACAAATGGGGAAAAAATATAAACATTTATAGCCATTTTCACTCTAAACCGGGTTAACCTGCTATTCTGCATAATTCCTAAATATGAGGAAGGATTACGAGGAACAGAGCTATGTTTCAACTTTAAAAGAGTCATGGTCATGTAGCTTTCAATGTTTTTGTTTTCTAGAAATCAATAGTTTACTTTGGATTTAATGTTTTTTTGTTGTTGTTTTTTTACTTTATATGCAACTAAAATGTAGATTTAAAGGAAACAATCCAACAATGAAATGAAAGGCTCGTTAACAGGCTTGCAAAGAACTCGATGGGCAAGTTTATTAATCTAAATTAAGTTTGTTCCAGTGGGAATCCATCATTTGGAGGGAATGGTTTCTTAGGACCTGGATTGAGAACCACTGACCTAAAAGACATCATGCAAGACAAAAATGAAGAATACATGGCTTATATCAATTTTAACCTTAGTGAGCTGTAATCAAGCGACATGGTGACAAGTTGTGGCAGTAGAACCGACTCCCAGCTTCCCCAGTTAAATTTAATTAAATTAAAAATTAAAAATTAAAAAGAATCTGCTAAATAAATGCAAATTATTTTGTCAGTAGCCACTGTAACATACTGAAACATAACCTCAAACTAGTTATCTGAAGAAGCAGCATTTTCCGTCTGAATGACAAAGAAATAGACTTGATTCAATGATATACCGCCAGGATTTAAGGAAATCCACGCAGTGATTTAAACACGTGCAAACATTAAAGGAAATACAGTATATGAGGTTTGTAAAATCCTGTCAAGCTGATGTCTCAACATCTGCCAAATTCTTGAGTCACATCTTGTTTCTTCATCAGTCCATCAGACTTGTTGTCAATGAGTTTTTTGTTAGGAATTTGTGCTTATTTTGGCAGTTTTTGAATACTCTTAATTTTGGCTTTTTATTGCACAATAAAAATCTTTACCAAACTCATGTCTGGGATCTTTTTTTTTCTTTTACCCCCAAAAATATACAGTAATTATTTAATCTATTATTTACACTAGGATACATGTTTTGTACCATTAATTAGGGTCCGAGCCATACGAAGT
>CM047995.1:23433729-23445374 GCA_026261665.1 Melanotaenia duboulayi | reverse complement strand
AAATTTATTTAATTTAATAGAACTGTGAAGAATAAAAGTGTTGGTGACTAATTCATCCAATTTATAGATGAAGACGAAGTCTGGAGAGAAGTTGGCACATTTCAAGCAAATGAAATGAGCGTGTCCTTCAGTGTGACAGCTCACAGCAGTTCGAATCATGTTAGATGGAGCAGATCTTATCAAGAGGAAGGAGACAGCTAACGTGTCAGCTGAGAAGAAAAAGATGCCATTTGAAATGTCAGCTGATGTGTACAGTACAGGACATGAAGCAGACTAGCTTCCACGTACCGCCTGTCTTAACACCGGGAGAGGGAACCTGAGGCAACATGTCAACACCATCTATTACCAGTTCTGTGATTCATATTGTTAGTTTGAAGTAATAATAACAAAAAGAGGAACCGCATTTTGGTTTTGTTTTTTCTTTTTAGCTAAAGTTCACTGTAACGCATAATAATGATTCCTCCTTCTTTTCTGCTGAGCTGTAGCTGAAACACAATCATTTAAATATGAGGTGAAACAACCTCAGATGAACAACACGACATAGTAACTTTCAAAATTTGTTTTGTTATTTGTCAAAATGTGGATGGAATGTGCGAAAAGCTAAGTTCACTAAGTTCACTCTCACCAATCGATTCTTTTGAACGGCTCTTTTAACTGAATGATGGGAACTGAATCGCAGCTGTGAGTCATTCATTCTTTTTATATACAAATTATCCATGCTGCCTTAAACTGCCCCACTTGTAAATAAAACTGCTTTTATATGATTTATTTCTCACTGTGTGATTATTTAAAATCATATAATGAGGAGAAACAGGTTTTTATTTCAAACGAAAAGTGCTACATAAATAAAGTTTATTTGATTGATAATCATCAAGTATAAAAACCCTGTTTAGACGTGAATTCAGAAGTCAAGCATCTTCAGACTGACCTCCGTGACGGCCCGTCTTCTGTGATGTGCAGGACACGTCCAGGCAGGAAGAGAGGCAGGTGCGCAGCTGTGTGAGCGGGTGAGTCATCCGACGCCAGGCTCTGATAGGACGACGAGTGGCGAATCATCAGGGACTCCTCCCCCAGCAGCGGCTGGCTGAGCTGCTCCTCCCTCCTGTTTTCCATCTCGGTGGGGAAATTGTCCGGGTCTCCTCCAAACAGCTCATACCAACAGCCCTGCAGCAGGATGCGGTACTGCCACACAGAAGCAATGACAACCGTCACATACAGAAGAGTCTAAGTGTAAAAGTAAACCTACATATGAGCACTGAGTGGTCTTTACTTTCGGCTTGTTGCAGTTTGAAACCATTTTAAGTATCCGTCTCTTCAGATCCTCCATGTTGGGAATGCTCAGTCTGTGGAACAAGCAGCATTGTGAGGATGTACAATAAAAGCTGTACAGGTAGGATGCAAGATGGATGCTGAATTAGTGGTTGATAGAAGTTCTGTAGTGCATCTTTATGATCCACTGAGAATAATAATAATAAAGACAAACAGTGACTGCACCGTTGGTTCTTACCTGGGAACCAGATCCTTTCCCAGAACAACCGACACCACGAAGCTCTTGGAGTAATCAGCTAAAGCTTTACTGTACATAACAAAGAGGAAAATCATTTCATTGTTAACATGGAAACAATAGCTTGTTTTTAAATGTTGTGCTCATACTAGATAAGTTTAAGAAGTTTAAGAAATGGCAGGAGACGAGGTCAGAACAAGAACTTCATACAAGTGGAGCTTTTATAACTGACTCACTACAAAACCAAACCTGAAAAAGCTAGAAAGTGACTGGTTGGAGATGATAGAAAGACAGCAGGAAGTCCAGTAAGCACTGGTTCCAACCAAGGTCTGCAGAACAGCATCTCTGAACACACAACACGTCCAACCTTGAAGCAGATGGGCTACAGCAGCAGAAGACACACCGGGTGTCTCCTGTCAGCTAAGAACAGGAAACTGAGGCTACAATTCACACACACTCACCAACACTGGACAATAGAAGATGGAGAAACGTTGCTGGTCTGATGAGTCTCCATTTCAGCTCCACATTCAGATGCTAGGCTCAGTATTTAGTGGAAACATCATGAAAACATGGATCCATCCTGCCTTGGATCAACGCTTCAGGCTGCTGGTGGTGTAATGGTGGGGGGAGATTTTCTTGGCCCACCAACGTGGGTACCAACGTGGTTTAACCACCACAGCCTACCTGAGTCTTGTTGCTGACCATGTCCATCCCTTTATGACCACACCTTGTTGCTTTTGTTTATGTTGATAGCAACAATATTTATGAACCCATCTCTTTTCTCAAAAATTTTGGAGGGAAAAACAGCAGTTTTAATGTGGCTAACACATTTTTTTAATTTAAAATGGTCTGAGCTTTTAGTGGGAAAAGAGTTTCCATGAATTTCTTCATGGCTTATTGACNTTTGTTAAAATGGTCTGAGCTTTTAGTGAGAAAAAAGAGCTTCCATGAATTTCTTCATGGCTTATTGACAATGAACATATTTGAAATATGTACTTTTCAAATGTTCAAATGAAATTTGAAAGGGTTTCTTTAGTTAAAAATGTTAATAAATCAGGCACTAACGGCACACAGAGGGGTACCTAGCTGAAAGATTTTCCACAGGGGGTACAATGCTGAAAGAAAGCTTGAGAAGCACTGTAGAATATACAGCTGTTATCTTACCTCAGGAGTCCCCCTGGTGGAGAGAATGAGTAGCACTGCAGGGTGGGGAAGGAATTTCGCAGGAGGATAGCCAACAGTGAAGCTGTGCCAGCCCCCAGACTGTGGCCAGTGATGACAAGTTTGTACTCCTACAAACACAGGAAGACACAAACATTTAGAAAGTTAGCCACAATGTGTCAGCAGCTACAATTAACAGCCTGAATTATGGAAAGTCAGAGTTTTATTTTCTTCCTGATGTTTTTTATTTTATTACATTCAGTTAAGAGACAGTAACTAGGGATGGGAGTTCATGTTTGTACAGAATGGGGTATGGGCGGGAGGGATGGGAGTCCATGCACTTTGTATGTGTGTGAGATTGTAAAAAGAGACAACAATGAGGTGTGTTTTAATTTTCTGTTATATTCTCTAGTATGTGAAAGCTTTTAAATTTTGTTTCTATTATGCATAATTTGTTTTTATTAGGTAAAGCACTTTGTGTCCCTTCATGCATGAAAAGTGCTCTATAAATAAAATTTGATGGACTGATTGATTAATTGATTCCTCACTCATGCTTTACAATGAAACTCTAACCAGGNCACTCTATAAATAATATTTGATGGATTGATTGATTAATTGATTCCTCACACAGATTCATGCTTTACAATGAAACTCTAACCAGGTTTATGGAGGAGAAAAACAGCAGAGGTTTTCTTTTGAATCACAGACTAAGTGAGATGAGCTGCAGCTTCAGTTTTTACCGGTGCAATGGAGAATGCCTGGTTCAAGATGCCATCGTTGACCAGCTTTTTGTAGATGTAGCCTGCTGCCTGGCACATACCCTGCAGTAGACACAGTCGTTTGTTAGGAAAAAAACACACCTAAATCTGGATCAAACCATGAGAAAGACAGGTTTACCTCACCTTATGAGCGTAGGAGGCTCCAGAAACTCCATCTACAGGCAGATTCTCACATTCAGCAGACAGATCTGTCAGGGCATCCTGCAGGATACACATGGCGTCAGACAAACAACTATCTTCAAGTCACAGCTGAGAGAGTTTAGCATGAAAGCAGCCACAACGGTTTCAGACTTCTGGATAAACATGAGGAGAAAATTTGCCAACAAATAATCAGAATTACAGTCACTGTTTCCTCTGAATACTTCTTAAGGAGTCACATGACATTGGATTATGGAGGGATCGGCCATAATATTATGGCCACTGGCCCAATATTGAGTAGATCCCGTTGCATGGACTACAGTAGACCTCTGAAGGTGTGCTGGGGTATCTGCTACCAAGCGGTTAGTAACAAATCCTTCAAGTCCTCCAAGTCTGAAGGTGCGGCCTCTTTGGATCAGATTTGTGTGTCCGGTTCATCCCAAACATGCTCGATCGGATTGATTTCTGCAGGATTTGGAAATGAAGTCAACAACTCAAGCTCGCTGAACCAAATCCTTGAACCATTTTTGCAGTGTGACAGGGCGCGTTATCCCAGTGAGAGAGGCCACTGCCAGCAGGGAATATAAACACTGAACAGATGCACTCAGCAGCAGTATTTAGGTAGATGGGCTGTATCCACATGGATGACAAGGTGAGAGGTTTCCCAGCAGGCTTTTCCCCAAAGCTTCATGCTTTCCTCCGGTGAATGATGCACACAGACCCGATTATCTACATGCTGTAGATGAAAACAGGATGGATCAAACCAGACCACCTTCTTCCATTGCTTCATGGTCCAGCTGATGCTCATGCATCCTTTGTAGGAGCATGTAGTGGTGCACATGGGTCAGAATGGGCACAGATGGGTGTGCACTTTGTGCTGACACTTTTCTATGAACCAGCGTTAACTTGTATCAGCACTTTGAGTTACAGCATCTCTTCTGTTGAATCAGACATCAAGGTGTTGATGACTGATGATGATTGGAAAAAAACACATCGACTTTAAGGACAGACGGTTCACTTGCTGCCTACAACAGCACCTGGCAGGGGGTGGGATATAAATAAACAGTGTGTTAGTCAGGCAGAGGTCATACTGGTGTGTGTTTCTCTCCTTTTAGCTGCACAATTATCAGTCATCCAAAGAAATAAGGAAGTGATCCTCATCATTAACGATGAGGAAACAGCCATAAGTATAAATACACAGCAGCTGTACGGAGAAAATACCCACGAGATCAGAAAACTGGATATTTTAGTAAAAGTCAGTTTCCCAGAGAAACTTTTAATACAAACTAAAAGAAATTGTCTTTCTCAGTCATGTTGTAAAATAGTCCCTAGTCCTGAATAAACTAAGCTGATTTCCGGAGGGAAGATCAAAGCTACTCCAGGTTTAACGTAAACCTCCCTGGATGCAGATGTGACTCGGGTAAAGTACACGATGGTGCTGTTTAAAGCCGTTTCCAGTAAATTACACTTCCATTCAAACCAAAAAATGCTGCATCAACCTCCTGAAACAGCACACATGTCCAGGTGTCCTTGGGTAAGGCATTTTACCCTCCTTGCTTCCAGTGTTGGCATCGCCGGTGTGTGAGTTTGTATGAATGTTCGGTGGTGGTCGGAGAGGCTGGTGGCGTGGATTGGCTACAACATCGCTGTCCGTCTGCCACTTAACATTACAAAGTATGAATGAGGAGTGGATGAATAATGGATCCAATGTAAAGTGCTTTGAGTGCCTTGAAAAGTGCTTTATAAATATAATCCATAATTATTATGTATGCTTTGTAATATCTACCTTCATTTCTATGTTTCATGGTGAGTCTTCGTTTTCATTTCTTGCTTTTTAATATATGCTGCCCAAACCAAAAGAAAGTCATGACTTGAATTTAACTAAGCAAACAGGTTACAGCCTCCCATTGAATAATTACTGTTGGAAAACACATCCTGTGGAGGTGGAAAAGATGGCAATCTGTGTCAGAAGGGTCAAATTACTGGCATCAAACAAAGAAATCATCTAAGGAGATGCAGAAACTACTAAAACTGGGTTAAGAACTGTCCAACACATTATTAAAACCTGGAAGGATAGTGGGGACCCATCGTCCTACAGGAAAAAATGTGGTCGGGAAAAAATCCTGAGTGAACTATTTATTTCTATTTCTTTATTTTTCCACAAAATCTCTATTAAATTAAAACTTTAATGTCAACCCATTAATGTCAGGAACCAGTAATACAGCTGGTAAACACTACAAGGTTACATTTTTTTGTTAGGTTATTGTATTGTCGTTTAAAGTGTTTATTTGTGCTGAATTGATCGCAGGTGTTTTTCCACCTTTTCTTGGATTCCACAGCAGATGTGTGATGATTATCTTCAGTGAGCCTGTAAAGTGTTACGATAGGAGCTTCTTTTCTGTGGTCAAGGTTTTTCTAGGACTTGTTGCTCCAGCTTAATTTGATTTTACAAGTTCTGGGAATTTTTACTTAGTCTATTTTTCAGAAATCAGTGCTGAAGCTTTGGCTGACTGTTCACCAGAAAAGTGAGAGTTCGGAGTCCCAGCTTACCTTCAGTGAAAGTGTTCCTCTGACAGCTACTAGAACAGCCTCCCTCTTATGATCCAGAGCCACAAAAAATGGGATCTCATAGATCTGTAACACAACATGCATGCTTAGACAACCCTCATTAAGATGTATAAAAAGCATGAAGATGGGACTAACTGCTGACACACCTACCTGGTTGTGGAAGCTGACATGGATAAAGTCTCTGTACTGCAAACCAGTGCTCTGCAGAATGGATGAGAAGTGGCAGCCAAGGTGGTCTCCCCCGACGATGTCGTACTCAGCAGCCCGACTCCTGCAGCTGAAACACACAGATTCACGTTCAGACAGAACTTTGCTCAAATGAAGGCAACACAAAGCTGTTTTTATCCTGAGCAGCAGACATCATAAGATCATTTACTACACTGAATAATAAAAATAATAATAAAATAATAACTTACCAGTCTCCGCTGAGCTTGCAGGGTCCAGTGAGGGGGTTGGAGTAAATGTACAACGGCCAGCCGTAAGCTGCTGCAGCAAACTGCATACAGTGGGCTGCTTTCTCCAACTCAATCTCCAGATCTTGTCCCTTCAAACAGAAAAGGATATTGGAACAATAAGAACATGTTGTTGTTTCTGACGTCGGCTTCTTCTTTATAACTGATAACTTACAATTGGAGAAGAAGGGCTGTGAGTAATAATGGCGTCTGGGTCTCTGCTCAGCTCCATCTTATCCTGCTCCTGATGGAGCAGAGCCAAACCAGCTGCTATGTCACTGGGAACCAGGTCTGTATCCTGCAGCAAATATGTCACAACACAAATTATCTCACAACATCAGTTTAACGTCTTCTTGGCTATTTTTTCTTCCTCCTGTCTGAAATGACATGTCCAAAATAAATAATGTTTATCTTCACAACTACAAGGGCTGTATGTATAATGCTGGTCTCTACAGAAAGCTGAGACATGTGAGATTACTACAGAACTGTCAGATTCAAGATATGTGTTACTGTGTTACAGTAAACACAGGAGAAATTGTAAATGGTTATCTCTCCCTGAGAGAAAACACATTACTTTCAGTGAGAACCAAAGGATGGCCACCCAGTTCATCTAGGAATTAGTACAGTAATGTCTGATGAGGAACTGTGCTACAGCAGAGTTTCTCCTCATCATGCTGCTATACTACATGTTAGCATTGCTGCTTCCTAGTGTGTGGAAAGATCTTCTGCTCTGCATATATCTCATGCTGCCCCCTGCACAATCTGCCCTTACAGAGAAGAAGTTGCTGAAGAGCTGCGCGATGCTGGAGAAGGCAGCTCGGTGGCTTTCATCCTGCGGCAGACAGCAGCACAGGAGCCGGATCCGGCTCTCCCACACCTTCACAGCCAGGGAGCGGGCAGTGGACAGGAACTGGGTGCCCTCGCTGCTCTCCATGTCTCGCACTCCCAGCGGCTCCATGGGAGCCTGCTGAGGACGGGGGCTGCCCAACGGATCGAAGACAAAAACTACTCCCAACCCCGTGAACAGCAGGATGATCCAGCTTTTGAAACAAGGAGAGAAGGTTGCTAGACCAAAATTATCTTCTTTTTTTTTTAAAATACAAAATGAAAAAATAAAAGAAAAAGCTACCTGGTAACTACCGCAGCGATGACAGAACCCACTGTGGCGGGATCACAACCCCGACTTTCATCAGACACCCAGACAGCTCCCAGACAAGCCCAAACCAGCTCAGGGATGTAGAGAAGAGCTCGCAGGTAGACCAGCGCAGGCATGGAACGCCGTGGGCCGGGGTTCGTAATGGTACCTGAGGAAAAAATATATATAAGAACATTTTTAGCAGCTACATTCTTAATTAAATTTATTACATTTTTAATAGTTGTATAAATGATGAAGTGTGAATTTACAGACTGCGTAAAAAGGCACTTGGTGATGTCACGTGCCTCAGTCGATCAGCGTAGTAAAATCTGACAGGCAATTTGTTTGGTAATAAACCATTTCCTCCACTTATAGCGCCATTCATCTGAGCAGAATGATGCAGACTAAAAACAGAGCCTCAGACTTGCTGCGCAACACACTACTGAGTCATTATAGGAAATATCAAAAATCTGGAACAGTGATTAAAACAGGCTTGTGCTGATATGGAGCTTTTATGGACACATAGGTTTTATGAGTTAAAAAAAAAAGAAGTCCTTCACCTCCAAATCTGAGCGGAAACATAGTGTAAGAGAAATTACATAGCCCTACAATCCGGGGAGTNCTAGTGTAAGAGAACTGGAATTTGAGTGGGCGTACTCTGCACTGTGGGGCAGTATGAGAAAAACCCATAAGGCCTGCCATTAAGACCGTCAAGCTGGTGAAAGAACACAAAAGTGCCTTCATTACTCCATAAATGATAAGGCGCAGGTCTGTCGTCATCCTTAATGTCATTTCTTAAAATTATTTTTAAGACTCTAGTAAGTGGTCACCAACCACTGGAGTAGGATGGGCTTCAAATTAACTACAACATTCCTTTCCTCCTTGGACTCTTGGAACAGCTAGTATACACTCAGACTCGGGCTGTTTTAGTTATACTGGAGAGTTGCAACCCTTTTAGTCTTAAACCCATGAATTTATTTCATATTTAAAAGTATTTTATCTTATTCAAATCATTTTCTTTTTTTCTGATTTTGTTCCAGCATTTTTTTGTTTGCATATAATTGTAAATAAATTCAGGTGTTANTATTTATTTTGTTTGCATATAATTGTAAATACATTCAGGTGTTAAGGTGTTAATAGGAAGCTACATACCATCTATTATCAAACACTAAATATTATCATGATTATTTTCAATTTAACTATAGCTTTAAGTTGGTAAAAGATAAAAAAAATGTCCACATTTCAATGTAAAAACTGCATATGAACAGAAAAAGTTTGAGGGTGAAGGTTTGTGACATCACTGCACACTTGCCTGAACTTTTAACATAAAATTTCTTTCACAAAAACATAAATTACACTTGTGCAGAAACCTTAAAAGATACAGAAAATACAAATTCAGTCAGGAAAAGTCCAAACATTCAGGCTTTTAATGATGCTTCCAATGTAAAGTGCTGTAAAATGTAGAGCCCATTGCTCTATATAAGAAAATGTTTGCAGACATTGTAAATAAATCTCTGCCAAACTCAAACCACACCACTCCTGATCAAACCACAGCGTTCTCTCAAAACATGTTTGTGGCAGAACAGTAATAAGTGGTTTTGCATTAGCACACTGTATCATAATGTTGCTGCAAGTGTAACCTGATGGCAAAAAAAAAATTCCAGTGTTTCATCAGAGCATCCTTACACATAAGAATTACACAGTCAAAAGATATTTATGTAATTGGCACAGTATTATTTACATAAAACAGACACTTCATAATTCAGGGTTCTAATATTGGAGGAAAAAAAGCTAGAAATATTTTCATATAAAGGATGGCACACTTACACCGTCCCCCAACCGTTTCCTAAAGCTATGTAAACAAGCATCCGTCTTGCAAACTTCCTGCATATTGCACAATTTCTTGTATTTTCACATCCCTGTTGCTATTTAGTCATTTCTACCCTTAAAATGTGGTTCACATCAGCTCATTTGTGCAGATTCATGACACAAAATCTTAAAAATGAAGACCTGACAGCTTAGTTACCTTGGGCACTGACATAGACGATGGCACACAGTGATAGGATGATGAGTGCCAGAACAACCAGCAGTCCAACCAGGTAAGCGTGTAAAATCCCTCCTCCCTTACAATCAAAATTACCCTTGTGATAAGTGAACAAGACCATGGTGCCACACCACCTGGAGAGAAAGGCCAGCAGAGATCACATCAGAACCAAGTCATAGAGTGAAAAGCTTGTGCCTGGTTAGCTAAGACTGCCAAGTGTTCACATACACCGGGAACTAGGAAAGCAAAGAACATACCAAATGACACGGAGCCACAGTTCAAAGGAGCCGGGGAAAACAAGGTCGTCACTGGCGATCCCCCACCGCCGTCCGAAAACCACTATTCCAGGCATTTTGCAGCTAAACACGCCGAAATACCTTACTGGCTGTAACTGACGCTTCTGGCTACTATGACATGTAATAGAGTTCTCTTGAGCAAGAGACGCATAACGTCAGGGATGACTTCACCGACTGAGCGGCATCTACTCCAACTGGCAACGATCTTCGCCCTTTACTGTCATATTATACTTCTTCAGTGATATAGTTAAATGGAATAACGACAAAAATGGGTGTGTTCGCTAACGTTGACTAATTTAACGCGAGCCACCGAAGCCCAAGCTAAAATTGCGATATAATATTGAGGTTAACTACCTATTGATGCACGGCTTTCTGGTGTGGCCAGGTTAGCGAGAAGTAGCAAAACGTATTTCGCCTCGGTAATGATTAGCTTCCAACCTTAGCAATAATGCTAAAAAAATACACTCCAAAGCTAACCCAATAAATTGATTTCAAATTTTGCGTGACAAACGTGACTACTATTTTATTGGAAACATATTCAGAAAGTCTTTGGCATAAGTCGTTGCCTTTTACTGTAAAATATTAAGATAACATGTAATATTAAGTAAAGAGTTTGTTTTGTTTTGTTGATCAGGAGCAGGCTTCGAGTCCGTCTGTAAATGTTGTCGAACTGAAACAGAGTATAAAACAAGAGTTCTGGTGTGCGCTCTATCAGGATCGGCGTGTCTGTATATAAATATATATATAATGAATATTTTCTTAATGATGGGGTGGTAACAATAAACATAACATTAATAATTTTAACATTCTTAACTTAACATTCTGCTGTAATGAAGACATTTTTCAGTCTTACATTATCCGAATTGTCTAATCAATAATGTTGGGCATTTAGCAATTAAACATTTGTGAGCTAGAATGAGTTCATTGCCATTTTGAAACCCTTTTAAAGAATGAACAAGCACCCCCACATTTAACTGTAGATTTATTCACAGAAGATAAAATACCTATTATCATTATTTGCATTGTCATATAATTTGTAAGCATACCATCCATCAGTTACTACACTGAACGCACCATATTGATATAATTACACCTTTCCATCGTGGACTCTCCTCCCTGAGCCGCCACCTTATCATGGTGGAGGAGTTTGTGCATCCTGACGATCCCAGCGGCTATGTTGTCGGGCGCTTCATGCCCCTGGCAGGGTCATCCATGGCAAACAGGTGTCTAGGGGAGAGACCAGACGAAGTCCGGCTCAAATCACCCCGATGATGATGACAAAGCAAGGACCAGGGTTTCTCTTGCCCGGACGTGGTTCACCAGGGCTGCCCTCTGGAGCCAGGCCTGGAGGTGGGGCACAGAGGTGAGCATTTTGTGGCCAGGCCATTGCCCACGGGGCCCGGTCAGCTCAGCCCAAAAGGGTGACATGGGCCTCCCCTCCCATGTGCTCACCACCTGCAGGAGGGGCCATAGGGATCGAGTGCAGTGTGAGTTGCACAGCTGCCAGAGGCGGGGACCCTGGCGGATCCTCGGTTGCAAAATCTAGCTCTAGGGACTTGGAATGTCAC